>SNQJ01S0009266.1:62603-117862 GCA_010110895.2 Picea sitchensis | reverse complement strand
AAAGCCAAAGCAGATGATCCCTGCCAACTCTAACTCTGAAAGCTGAGAGCAGAGCTATTGACGAAAGGTTCCTACCGAGGCCATTCTGAATGGCCATTATAGACAGTAGTGGAGTAGCCTCATTAAAGCATTAATGGTTGCTGTCATTTGCTAGTAGTGCGCATTAACTGTCTGGCTCAACTGAGAAAAGAAATTAGGTAGGGGTACTTGAAAAAAATCTATTAATTGTTTATACATTGAATGACGTGAAGCCTGCAATAACACTTGAAAGATATTAGCAAATCAAATGTTAGAAAAATATTTTTTTTTATTATTAAAAAAAATACATATTTTGATTTCCTATGTTATACATTTGATATAAAACAAAAATCTAAAGTCAAACCTAAACTAATAGAAAGTCAACGATGAACTCATCGCTATTAGTCCCTGGTCTTGGCAGGGACTAATAATGATGTTTCTCTAGGTTTTCAATTTGATGTTCAAATAAAGTATCCAATCTTAAACCATATTTATTTAAAAAGAAAAATTCAAATACTTTTTGTATGTATAAAACTAAATAAAAAATAATAATCTTTTAGATTTAAAAGATAAGGTCATATTTAACCAGATTAATTTTGTGTTTGATCTTACAAAAACCAAATCTAAATTAAGCTTAGGTGAAAAGTAAAGATAAAAAAATGTTGGTATTATCTTGCACAAAAGTTAATAACTAGAGAAAAGACAAGATACAACAATCTCTCATACACCGCAACGAGACACACAAGAATAGGGTGTAATATCCCCAATGACGAGCCATGTTGTAATCATGTTTATGAATTGTACATCATGTTTTATAGGCTGGTGAGCCAAGTATTGATAAGCTAGTGGGCTTATGTGTTTATTAGGCTGGAGAGCCTAAGTGTTAAAGGCTAGGAGCCTGTTTTTGTATATGTAATATGCAGAACATTAATAAAGATTAAACATTGCTATGCAGACCAACCACAAAGAAAGAGTGACGGGGGACTAAGCTTCCACGGGGTGGGTAAGGGAAAAGGGGTTGAAAGGTTGGAAAGAGGGGCTAAGCTTATGGGGCTTAAGTCCTTGAGAATAATATTTTATTATTATTCTAAAGCTAGGTGACAAAACATGTTTTTTTCCTAAGTCCTGGGAGAGACAAGCATGCAACTCCAACGTGTGCAAAAGGAAATGCATGTAGGCCTAGGAAGACAAGTGTCGACCTAAGCGCATGCGGTTAAAAGATGAAGCGTCAACTGAGTTTGGTGTTCGTCCTCCATTCTGTCGTCGGCTGTCTGAAACCATGAATTCTGTATGATCTCTACATGCATACCCTCCCGTAGCTCTGAAACCTGAGGCCTGTGATGTTTTCTTAAGAAACTGATACACCCTTTGTCTGAACTGTTGAGTCTGTGTTCGACCTCTGCGTGTATTGCTTGTCACGCATCTTGAAACCGGTGTTACCTGAACCATTTTGTGTCTTAGTGGCCTGTTGTCATTTTTGGACGTCCACACCCAATTTTCCTGTTGCTGCTGTCACCTGTGAGTTAACCAAAAGCTATTGTTGTTGTTGTTATCCTGAACTTGTGGGAGTTGGGCCGAACCTGGTTGAAGAACCGGGTTGGCAAGCCCGTGGTCAAAGAGGTAGGTTGTTAGACCCATGAACAATTCTCTCCAGGTGAGAGAGTTTGTTGGGAAGTGGTTTTCTTCTAGAGAGAGTCCAGCACCAACTACGGAGCTCTGAGAATTCTTGATCCAGCCTATTTTCGAGACCCAGAGAAGGAGGTGAAGCACTGATGGACTGTTCTTGTGAAGGTGTATACTCTTGGGTGGAACATGCATGTGGGGAATGAGAGTCCATGAGTAGTGGGTGTAAGAAGGCTCTTGGGGAGAATCCTTCTGGTTGCTTTGTGCAGTTTTCCTATAACCTCAACCTATTCTAGGATTCCCTTACCTTGGGTGGAGTTTGGTCCCAGCTCGGGGGTAACCCACTGCTGAGCGTGATCAGCGTGGTCTAAGGCTGGGAGGTTCGTGGAAGGTCTACACGTAGTCGGTGGAGTTACTACAGTTTCAAAGATAAGTATCTTTATGTGTTTAATTTCAATTAAAAAGCATGTCTGTGTTGCTAGTAATATTATCCTGAATTATGTTGCGTAGATAAATTATTGTTATTTCTATTAAGTATGTATGGTAGCAGTAAGTATGTGTTTACTGTGTGTCAAGTCATTTAAATTCATTTAAATGCATACTATATAAGTGTTATTTCACGTAGTAGCATTGCCCAACAGTGGGGTTGATGGCCGAGGACGTTACAATATGGTATCAAAGCCATAGTTTCAACGCTGAGCTTGGATAGGCTAGATAAGTGGTCTTTGGACCTAAGGTTTCGAGTGGAAATGGTGTTTGGAGGAACCAATCTTTAACCTTAGAATGTTTCTGAGTGCCAAGGTGTTACTTGGTCGTATTACGAATCTCAGGAGTAGTAGCAGTAGATTAAAACCGCAACGAGTGTGGTATTTGACCACAAAGAGAGATACCTCAACACTTTGGGTGTGGGAGCCGTAGGATCTGTTCGGAAGGAAAGGAAAAAAACCTTTACGACTGTCAGATTTGGAGAAAGCGCAGAAGGTTTAACTTGGGAAGCCCTTCGGACTTCGCGATGTCGGAGAAGCTTGATGTGAAGGTATGAGAAAGGCCTAAAACCGAAACGTCGAAGTCTCGAAGGAGATCTACACCGTAGATTGTAGGAAAAGGGCTTGATCATTGGATCAAACAAAGGAGTTGATCGTGATTTCAGATTTTGGGAGAATTAAAGTATGTTGAGGGGAGAACTTCCAACGTATGAAGTTATGAAGCGTGAGCAGGGTTAGTGGGGCCTGAGGTTACATAACGTAGTTAAAGTTCGGAGGAACCACAGTGGCGTTGATCACGATACATCAAGATCAATGGCCACAAGGCATTGCGGGGACCCAAGTTGCACAGAAGCTAATTCTTCAAGGCGGTCCCGCAATCCAAACCACATTTTCACTAAGGGGTTGCATGTCAGTGTCAGAAGAATTGTGGGATGAAAGGCGAGTTACTCCAAACCACTGTTGCATGCCCCCGCAACTCGGAAAACGTTAAGTGATGTAACGTAATAACGCCACCTGAGGTGACGTGGAAGTGTTCAGAGATTAATGGTTCGGGGTGTGCGGATGTGAAATCTTCTGAAACCCTGAAGTCCCAGAACTCATACGCTTGAGGTTCCACAATGAGTGTCAGCCATAGGATGTTGGGTAGACGTGGACTGTTGATCCACTCTACTTCGCGAGTTCGTTAATTCAGAACTCTGAGAGTTTGTTGTGAGGTACTATGAATACTTAGAAACTCGAAGTCCTGGATAAGTGCCTATCGATCTAGTGCTTGGTCGCAGCCCGTGGTCGCAAGGGTTGGGGCTAAGAGAAAAGGGCTAAGGCCTGAAATTGTTATACAACCGAGCAGAGCTCGGAAAATTCGTGAAATCTGAACGTTTTCTGTAATTAGATTTTTTTATGAATGCTATGAAATTTGTTAAGGAATGATGGCCTGACAAATTTCGGTTGTCTACACATGTGTTTGCAGAATTTTAGCGAGTGCCAGAACTGATTAGAGTTGCCACTGAGTGCAAAAAAATGGAGGAGACATAGAATGCTTCCAATTCAGAGAACGAAGCTAAAGGGATGGATGTTCATTTGGGAGTTGAAGGGTTGAACTCTAATGGGCATGGAGAAGATATAGATAAGGAAGGGCATATGATGAAAATCATTGAACGATTGCAGAAAGATGCCTAGACTCACCGAGCAAATAGCAGAAATCTCATGAAAGCAAAGGAACAACAGGGAGAATTCAACTTAAAGTTGATGAAGAGGCTGGAAAGGATCGAAAAGAAATTGGATAAGGAGAGTGGCTCAAGAAAAACAGGGAGTCGCAAGATCCCTGAGAAGAAAAGGAGATCGAGAAGTGTTAGAAGACATCGCCGTCACTCCCTAAAACATTCCAATAAGGAGGCACGCAGAAGTTCAAGCCCATCTCCTACCAAAAAGAACATGAGATTTGGAGTGGATGAACTAAAGGGAGAAATGAACAAGATTAAGCCTCTTACATTTGATGGAGAACATAAGAAGGAGTCCTGAAGATGTTGAAACATGGTTTCTTGGCATGAGGAAATATTTCCAACTGTAGAATTATTTCTCTCATGCAGAAGGTAGGATTGCAATGTATCAACTGAAAGGAAAAGCATCCATGTGGTGGGATCAACTTGTGCAGGTGCAACACATTAGAGAGAAAGATATCACTTGGAAAGAATTCAGGAGGTATTTCGAGAAGAAATACTTGACTAAAAGATACTAGGACAGAAAGATGAAAGAATTCTTTGAACTCAAGTTGCGTAGCATGACCTTTGATGAATACGAACAAAGATTTTTGGAATTGCTGAAGTATGTTTCGTTCATCAAAGATGTGACTGTCAAGATTCAAAGGTGTATCTAAGTGGATTGCCACCTCCCATTGGTGACAAGATTCAGTATGATGATCCTAAGACTATGGAAGAAACAATAAGGAGGGAGAAATGCTTATTTGAGCAGCAAAGAGAGAAGCCTACCTTCTAGAAGGCTTGGAAGTCAAGAAGAAATTCCAGATGGATCAGAGGAAGAAGGGAACTAAGCCACCCTTTTTCAGAAACAGTCCTCAAGGACAACCATCATTTAGAGAGCCAAGAATAGATTACATAGGGGGGAAAAGGCCAAGGCAAACACCCATTCAGTGTTGGGGCTGTCAGGGGAACCACAAGTATAGAGATTGTCCCCATAAAAATGAAAAACTGAGAGTTGTCCATAATGTTCAGCAAGCTAAAACATAGAAGGACATGGGAAGTAGAATGCCAAGGATCTACGCATCCCTAGACAACAAGCAAGTTGAATATCAGTCAGACATGATTGAAGTGGAAGGTATGATTAACAACCAACCATTTACTATTTTAATTGATTTAGGGGCTAGCCATAGTTATATAGATTCTAGAGTGGTATAAAGTTTGCATTTGTCGAAAAGAAAACATGAAAAGTCTTGGTTAGTGTAGCTGGCTACAGGAACCAAGAGAAAATTCACTGAGTTGGTTAAGTCTTGTCTTGTGGACATGAATGGACTGAGCACAAAGGATGAATTGAACATTCTGCCTTTAGGTTCTTATGACTGTATAATTGGGATGGACTGGTTGGACCAACACCATGCCATCTTGGACTATCTTAACAAGGCATTCACTTTCCTGGATGAGGAAGGAAATCAGAAAACAGTCCAAGGAATTCCTAGAGTTGTTGCTATCAGAGAAATCTCAACAATGCAGCTGAAGAAGTGCTACAGGAAAGGCTGTCAATTATTTGTAGCCCATGTGGAGGAAGCATATAAGGATGAGATCTCAAATATTGAAGATCATGAGGTGCTAAAAGAGATTGAAGATGTATTCCAGGAGGTACCCAGATTACCCCCGAAGAGAGATATTGACTTTTTCTATAAACTTGATGCCTGGAGTAGCTCCAGTGTCAAAAGCTCCTTACATAATGAGTACACCAGATTTGAAAGAACTGCAATTGCAGCTTGAAGAACTTCTAAATGAGGGGTATATACGCCAAGTGTGTCGCCTTGGGGTGCCCCGCTACTATTCATGAAGAAGAATGATGGAACGCTGAGATTGTGCATCGATTTCAGACAATTGAACAAAGTAACTGTAAATAACAAGTATCCTCTGCCGAGGATTGATGACCTCTTCGATCGGTTGAAGGATGCGAAGATATTTTCGAAGATAGACCTCAGGTCGAGATATCACCAGGTAAGGATAAAGGATGAAGACATTAGCAAGACCGCCTTCAGAACAAGGTATGGTCACTATGAATTCACAGTGGTGCCATTGGGTTGTCAAATGCACCCTCTGTTTTTATGTGCCTAATGAATGGTGTATTCAGGGACTATCTGGACAAGTTTGTCATAGTCTTTTTGGATGACATCCTGGTGTATTCCAAGTCGGAGGAAGAGTATGAACAACATATGAGGATGGTGTTGCAGGTGCTAAGAGAGCACTAATTGTATGTCAAACTGAGAAAGTGCTCGTTTTATCAGGAGCAGATCCATTACTTGGGGCATATTATTTTGAAGGATGGGATAGTTGTAGATCCTGAGAATATTGAGGGCATTAGAGAAAGGTCAGCGCCAAAGAGTGTGACATAAGTCATATCCTTTATGGGTCTAGTCGGTTATTACAAAAGGTTTATCACAGGGTTCTCGAGGATAGCTCACCCTATCACTTCCTTGCAAAGGAAGGAGAAGAAGTTTTAGTGGACATAAGATTGTGAGAGAAGCTTCCAACAATTGAAGAAACTGTTAACCAGTGCTCCAATCCTAAGGATTGCAGATCCAAATGAACATTTCATGGTGTTCATAGATGCATGCAAAGAAGGACTAGGAGGAGTCCTCAGTCATAATGGATTCGTAATCTATTACGAATCCAAAAAACTTGAAAGACTACGAAAATAAATATGCCACTCATGATTTGGATTTGGAAACCATAGTACACGCTCTAAAGAAATGGAGGTATTGCCTCATAGGAAGGATATTCGAACTAAGAACAGACCACAATGGTCTGAAATATTTGTTTGATTAGCCAACCTTGAATGCTAGACAGAGTAGGTGGTTGGAGTTTCTCTATGAGTATGATTTTGATATCAAGCATATCAAAGGGAAGAAGAATAAAGTGGCCAAGGCACTCAGCAGGAGAGTACACGAATTACATGCTACATCCATTAACATGTATCGAACTGATATTAAAAGCATAATTTTGGAGGCTGCAAATACAGATTTTTAGTACAGGGATTTGGTAGCAAATCTACAACAAGGTAAGATTCCACGGAAAGTGGATATTTATAAATTAGAAACTGATGGAATACTTCTATTCAAGAACATAATTTATGTGCCTAATGTCCAGGATTTGAAACTTGCGATTTTGCATGAAATGCATAATGTGCCTTATGCAGGGCACCCTGGATATCAGAAAACGGTGGCAGCAGTCAAGAGCCATTATTTTTGTCCAGGTATGAAGAAAGATATTGCAGAATACATCACTAGGTGTATGGAGTGCCAGAAGGTTAAAGCTGAGCATAGGCACCCAACAGGGTTGCTGCAACATTTACCCATTCTTGAGTGGAAGTGGGAAATGGTGACAGTGGATTTCATCACAGGATTGCCCAGAACAGGCAAGCAACATGATTCAATCATGGTAGTAGTGGAAAAGCTTACGAAATCTGCCCCTTTCATTCTGTTAAAGACTATTCACAAGGCAACGAATGTTGCCAAAATCTTTATGAAGGAGGTGGCACAATTGCACGAAATTCCCAAGACAATTGTGTTTGACAGAGACCCGAAATTTACCTCAAATTTCTGGAAAGCGTTATTCAAGGGGTTTGGAACGAATCTGAACTTTAGCAAAACCGATCATCCTCAGTCGGATGGGCATACAGAGCGGGTGAATCGAGTAATAGAAGACATACTAAGGATGTATGTGATGGACAAACTATCAAAATGGGAAGACTACCTACACTTGGTAGAATTCATCTACAATAATGGGTATCAAGCATCGTTAAAGATGAGCTCATTTGAAGCACTTTACAACATAAAGTGAAATACTCTAGTAAGCTGGGATAATCCAATTGATAGGGCAGTGGTTGGGCCAGATTCGCTCAAGGAAATGGAAGAACAAATGCTGAAAATTAAGCATAATTTGAAAGCTGACCAAGACAAGAAGAAAAGTTATGCTGATAAAAACAGAACCCACAGAGAGTTTAAAGTGGGAGATCATGTTTTCCTAAAAGTGAAAGCCAATAGAAGTTTCCTGAAGTTGGGAAGTTGCTCCAAGTTGGCAACCAGATTTTGTGGGCCATTTGAAATCTCAGAAAGGATTGGGCCAGTTGCATATGTCCTTGCCTTACCTGGATCCATGATTGTACATAATGTGTTTCATGTTTCATTGCTTAAGAAATATATACCTGATGCTAATCATGTAATTGATTGGAATGCGATTCAGGTGGAGCAAGAAGGTGTCCTACAAGTGCATCATGTGCGCATATTGGACTGGAAAAACAAACATATTTGGAATTGAGCCATAGGGCTTGTAAAGGTTCAGTGGACCTAGTACGGTCCTGAGGACGTGACATGGGATCATGAGGATGCTATGCGGGTAGAATACCCGCATATTTATGAATATTTTGAAAATCTTGCTGATGTTGTGTGAAAGTTGCACTGAGGACAGTGCAAAAATAAGGGGAGGGGATTGTAATATCCCCAAGGACGAGCCCTATTGTAATCATGTTTATGAATTATAAATCATGTTTTATAGGCTGGTGAGCCAAGTATTGATAAGCTGGTGGGCTTATGTGTTTATTAGGCCGGAGAGCCTAAGTGTTAAAGGCCAAGAACATGTTTTTGTATATGTAATATGCAGAACATTAATAAAGATTAACCATCATTGTGTGCAGACTGACCATGAAGAAAGAGTGATGGGGGACTAAGCTTCCACAGGGTGGGTAAGAGAAAAGGGGCTGAAAGGTTGGAAAGAGGGGCTAAGCTTAGGGGGATTAAGTCCTTGAGAATAATATTTCATATTATTCTAAAGCTAGGTGACAAAACATGTTTTTATCCTAAGTCCTGGGAGAGGAAAGCATGGAGCTCCAACATGTGTAAAAGGAAATGCATGGAACTCCAGGAAGATAAGTGTCAACATGGGTGCATGCAATTAAAGGATGAAGTGTCAGCTAAGTTTGGGGTTTGTCCTCCATTCTGTCGTCGGCTGTCTGAAACCGTGAATTTCGTCTGATCTCTACATGCATACCCTCCCGCATCTTTGAAACCGGAACCCTGTGATGTTTCCTTGAGAAGTCGATACACCCTCTGTTTGAACTATTGAGTCTGTGTTCAACCTCTGCAGGGATTTCTTGTCACGTATCCTGCAACTGGTGTTACCTGAACCGTGATATGTCTTAGTGGCCTGTTGCCATTTTTGGACATCACACTCAATTTTTATGTTGTTGTTGTCACCCGTGAGTTAACCAAAAGATGTTGTTGTTGTTGTTATCCTGAACTTGCGGGAGTTGGGATGGAACTGGTTGAATCACCAGGTTGGAAGACGCATGGTTGAAGAGGTAGGTTGTCAGGCTTGTGAGAATTTCTCTCCACGTGAGAGAGTTTGTTGGGAAGTGGTTTTTTGCAAGAGAGAGTCCAGCACCAGCTACGAAGCTTTGAGAATTCTTGATCAGGCCTGTTGTCGAGACCCAGAGAGGGAGGTTAAATACCGATGGACTGTGCTTGTGAAGGTGTATAATCTCGGGTGGAACAGGCATGTGGGGAATGAGATTCTGTGAGTAGTGGGCGTAAGAAGGCTCTTGGAGAGAATCCTTTTGGTTGCTCTGTGCAGTTTTCTTGTAACCTCAGCCTAGTCTAGGATTCCCTTGCCTTGGGTGGAGCTTGGTCCCAGCTCGGGGGTGACCCACTGCTGAGCATGATGAGCAGCGTGGTCTAAGGCTAGGAGGTTCGTGGAAGGTCTGCACGTAGTTGATGTCCAAAGTTACTACAGTTTTAAAGATAAATGTCTTTATGTGTTTAATTTCAATTAAAAAGCATGTCTGTGATGCTAGTAATATTATCATGAATTATGTTGCGTAGATGAATTATTGTTATTTCCATTAAGTCTGTATGGTAGCAGTAATTATGTGTTTACTCTGTGTTAAGTCATTTAAATTCATTTAAATGCATACTATATAAGTGTTATTCTGCGTAGTAGCATTGCCCGACAATGGGGTTGATGGTCGGAGACGTTACATAGGGGCAATGATATATCTTTATTTCTCTATGGAGAAATGGCTTACAAGTCTCAAGAAGCTCCTCACATGCTTCGACATTTAATGAGGAGAGATCACAAAGACTTCCAAGAATCTGGAAAACCAAACACCTGAGAACCTCCAAATGAATGTAACAAGAAAGGGTATGTGTTGTCACAACCCAACAATCTCCACCTTGACAACAATTTCCTGATACCTTTCTTAATGAATCAAAAATCACCTTCCTACCAGCCAAGTGAGCCTTCACCTCTCACCTCAGGTTGATTTCAATGGAGTACCCAATACATGGACTTAGAAAACACGAGATACCAAAACACAGGTTCTTGAAACCATGAATCTTGACCTAACTTCCCCCCATGACCAAAACCGACCAACCTTCCCTAAAAGATGGGTATCTAGGAATACCACATGCTCTCCCCTTATCACCTAGGTCATCTAGACTTTTATGGGTGACATGTTAAACTGGGGTACGCATGCCTAACTAGGTCTTATAGTCATATGCCCATTTACACAAAAAAATGTGTTAACTCCACCTCAAAATTTTCATTCGAGACTTCTTCCATTTGATGTTATTTTCTCCACCATGGCTATACTCATATTCTTTCTCCAAGTCATAAGAATTTCGATCCATCTCCGTAAATAAAATTGCTACTAGAGTCAGAATCTATACCAATCCTGACACCACGACCAACACTAATAACGCAACCAACACCCTCATTAGCACCGTGGCCAAGGCTTGCACCAACATTGAAACCATAACTGACACACAGGTCTTTCAACCCCTATGGCTCCATCGATCAGCCCCGACAACTCGGCCTTGTAGAGATGTATGCTCCTAAATAACGCCTTTGTGCACAGTGTCCCATACACCACCTGACAAAACACGTCTGAAACGAGCGTCGAAAACTCGACCACGTCCATGTGCGCTATGCGGTACTATGGTAGGTTAAGCAACCCTTCAATGAGGGATGATTCTAAGGATGAAAATTTATATTAAAATGTAGAAACATGGACTAATATTACTAGTCCTTAATATGCAAAATGTGAAATGTTTGGCCATAGTTTTGTAAAAATATTCAAATTTATAAGGATTTTATATAGTTTCTATAAAATTTTGGCGATTTTTAAGGTAAAATGATTTTATTCTGCTGAATTTGGGCAATTTTTAGAAAAAATGAAAATTAGGGTATTTTTTTTAAGGAAAAGCTGGAAAAATTAACCCATTTGCGAAATTTAACAGCTAAAATCATCTATGCCCTTCATCTGCAACTTTGGCCAACCCCTGATCCAAGCTCACCATTCTCGACTCTGCCCTCTCAAGGGCCCGATACCTCTTCCCCTGAGAAACATCGCTCGCGGCTCCTCTCGTCGTTCCGCCATCGCCAAAAAATTTGTACCCTCTTCGAGCGCCGCTCTCTTTGTCATGCATGAGTTCGACTTTCACCGCCCATGCCCCCAACCTCAACGGATTCATCACCCGCCTCTGTAATAGCACCCTTGTGCCCTTCGACTTGGCTCTCGATTGGCACCCTGGTGCTGCCTATTTGCACCAAGGCCCTGTTCATTAGCTCGCTGCAGAAACCCTCTTCGTCCTGGGCACACTCCTGATACTTTAACGACGTGCCATTTTATTAAAAAAATGCATCCATCGAGGTGCTTCTGAAGATTGGTGGTGCACTCCCTGGTCACCACCTCATCCTTGCAGCTATTTCCCTTCTCCACCATCATGCCACCTACACCTTTCCGCTTCCTCTGCTCTTCTATGATGAAACCGCCAAATATATTTTCATGTTACTCCATCGAGTGGTCTATAAAGATCGTTTCCTTTCTCATTAAGAGAAGGAACCATCTCAGAGGTCGACCACCTTTTGAGGTGGCATAGTCCAATGGAAAACACAGCCCACCATTGTGCCATGTTGAAGCAACTCAGGATTCTAGTGGTCCTGGTAGTTTCGATGGCCCGCAATAGTTTTAGGTTGCCAAACGACTGCCCTCACATACATGCAAGTTATGCGGGGTTGTCAATGGGTGGCTCAGGCCATACCCCCTCTTTCCTCAACACATTTCACTCTCTGCAACTTATGTCAACAAGTGCTAAACACACCAAGCATTAGTGTCATTCGTGGTTGCCTTGATCGACGCACCTCCTTGTGCCACAGGTTTTTTCGTCCTGCTAGCTACGATATTAGTGAACTAAAATGGTCACTAAACAACTCTACTAGAAGCTCCTCTACTAATGCTGCAACGACCATGGTATGATCTCCCCATCGGGTTTATGCCCGATCTCTCTCTCCCGAATGCACAAACCCTGTCATCAATCTTTCAACATGCCTCGACTTCATCATTGGAATTATCAACACTGTGGTTCAAACTTCAACCAACCGAAATATGTTGTCTGGTGCTTGTAGACGCCCTCGCCGACACTAGCCTTTAACAGCTCTTTGGGACCAACGATGTCCTTTACAAGTGACTCTGCTCACCCAGCAACCAGCCACCAGATATTTCGTCCTTCTCCTTGGTGCCCCACCACCTCATGCTCTCCCAGCCATGCTCTGATACCACTTCTTGGGATCGGGCGACTTGCACAAATGTTAATAGCGAGAGAAAAAAAGATACAACAATCTCTCATAAAACACAACACAGACACACAAGAATGGGGGCAATGATAAATCTTTATTTCTCTATGGAGAAATGGTTTACAAGTCTCAATAAGCTTCTTACTGGATTTTACATTTAAGGAGGAGAGATCTGAAGTGTTTTCTACATTTAATGAGGATTTCCAATCATCTCCAAAACCAAACTCTTGAGAACTTCCAAATGAACATAACAACAAAGGGTATGTGTTGTCACAACCCAACAATCTCCGCCTTGACAAAAATTTCCTAATACCTTGTCTAACGAATCAAACATCACCTTCATGCCAGCCAAGTGAGCCTTTACCTCTCACATGAGGCTGATTTCATTAGAGTACCCAATACATGGACTTAGAAAACACAAGCTACCAAAACACAGGTGCTAGAAACCACGACTATTGACTTAACTTCCCCCCTTGACCAAAACTGGCCAACCTTCCATCAAAGACATGGTATCCGAGAATACCACATGATCTCCCCCTATCACCTAGATCATCTAGAATTTTACCGATGACATGTTAAACGGGGGTACACATTCCTAATGAGGTCTTATAGTCGTATGCCCATTTACACAAAAAAAAAAAATGTGTTAATTCCACCTTGAACTTTGCGTTTGAGACTTATGCCATTTGATGCTCTTTTCTCCACCATGGCTACACTCATATTCTTGTGCCAACTCGCCAAATAGAAAAAATTATGGGCCATATCCGTAAATAAAACTGCTACTAGAGTCAGAATCTATACCAATCCCGACACCATGATGACAATCCAGTCCGTTTATCAAAAACTGTGAACAAATTTTTGTCGGGATTGAAAAGCGGGTTCGTTCATAAAAAATGTGAACAAATTTTCATCGAGATTGTGTGGGGGCATTTTGGATAATGGAGTGGAGGAAATGGTTGCAGGAGGGACTAAATAATTATTTGCATTCTTGAAGCTGATAGTTCTCCTATAGGAATTGCATAACTACTAAAAAAAATTATATTCATGTTGTTTCCAATCATAGTATTGATACTTAACTGTAGTCATATTTTCGCTCAATGTTTTTTGAGCACATAAATACAATTTTAGATAAATCTAAGTAATCTATTACCTTCTTAAGGTCCAATAGATCATTTGGTCTCAATGCATCATCATCATCGTCATATATATATATATAATAAATATTAATAATATTTATACTTTTTCCTTGGATGAGATGTTTTTCAATTCACATGATTACATGGGTGGTACAATTGAGAAGGTTCCCAACACACGGAACCAAATGGTTGTGGGATCCCAGCCAAATCCTACATTTGTCACTATGGAAACAGGTCATGACGATAACTTGATTTATGTCAAATTCTTATCATGGTCAGGTAGGCATGAGGTTCATCATAACCATATGGACGTTGAGAACAACCTCATTCTAGCCTTGCATTCACATGAGGGTTTTGAGGATAATAGGGTCTCCAAGTTCAGAAATAGAATTAGAAATGGAGGTGGGTAGCGTCCTTTGACCATGGAGCAACATCCACTGTATAATAACGAGGAGAAACCCCCGATTACAAATCAAATCCCCCCTCATGCCGAGCTCAATCATGGAAGATGATTGTGGTAACCCACAGGGTTACTTTCACGTTATGAAGGTGTTATATTGGATTAGGGAGTGTAATGACTCAAGTTATTTCTGCCTTGGTTATGTTGATTACTCCCCCACTGCTCTTACCTCTACTGTTAGTTTATTTATCCCTTATGCAAGTTTGGAAATGGCCCCGAGAGGAAGAAAAATTTCTCGTCCTCACTCTACGCAACCCTCCCAGGCAGCGAATGCTGCCATTGATGCAAATGTATACTATGAGGACTTTGTCCCTGAGATTGATAAGGCCAAAATGACTGAGCTTGAGGACGAAATTCCTCAAATCAGAGAATTTCACGATGAAAATGTTGAAGCTTAGGTTGGAGGCTTCATCTCGGATTTGGGATGTACTCAGACCCAAAATTTAAATTTTTTAATAACCCTTGAGCTATACTGGCACACCAAAACCATGATGGCCATGGGCATGCTCCTAGGAGCAATATTTCTGTCAATTGAAGATAAGGAAGGAAGCTTTGGTGGTCTAGAATGCTTATTAGGTCGAGGTCATCACCTGGCTTGCCATGCGTCAAGTGGGTAACTTTGTCCCTCCTGGAAGGAACTATTGTGGTGCCGAGACTACAGATGTTGCTACTCGTCGGGAGATGGTGGACCTCACCAGCCCTCAGGTTCAACATGATCAATGACATCTTGTTGTCTATTTTTTTCATATTGTTATTATGATATATAGGTCTTTAAATATGGTGTTAAGTATGGTCAAGTTTTAACAGGATAAACATTTCAATTTCAAACTGATTTAGACCTGGTTTTCCCCTCAGGGACATGCAATATTTTTTTTATTTTTGAGATATGGAACCCCACAGCCTTGTATTTCTATATGTAATTTTTGTCCATATTAATATATAAGCTTACTTATAAAAAAAATTATTTATATTTTTATGGTAATTATTTATATTAAACATATAAACATATTTAAATTAAGGAAAACACAAATTAATAATGTGTTTTCTTTTATTTTTTTACTATCGTAATCATAAAATATAATTAAATATTTAAAATATATAAATATCAATAATAATAATATGATTATCATTTTTTCTTTTTTTAAAAGATAACAATCCCAATTATATAGACATAACAAATTATAGTTTAATTGTAATAGTATAATTTTAGGTCTAATGGTTAAAAACATGTATTTTCTCTTTAAAAATTACAAATTCATTCCACAACATAAATAATGAATACATGTTCTCTTTATTTTAACCAATGAATTAAAAAAGTTATAGATATATCTCATTTTTATTTAAATAATTAATATATTTTTATTAAAAAAAAAACTTTATTATATTTTTTAATTATAATAAAATTTACTCATTAAATATTTATTTAAATTATAAATATTAAATATAAAATTTTATATAAATAAAATTTTAAAATAATTTATTAACTATTTTAAAAAATAAGTTATAAAATTTTTATAGGGTTGAAGGAAATCAAAATATATATATTTATACTTCATTCACCAATACCAAAAACATGTCCTATCTGAAAGTTATCTAAAACAACTTATTACAACTTTTCCCAAAAAAAATTTATGTGAAGATTTTAAAACCTAAAACTACTATTTGATCTGTAGCATAAATATATTAAAATTTTATTTTTATAACTAAAGAAAAAGACTTTAAACTATAAGGTAATTTTTTTTTTAAATAAAAAAAGATTGTATTACCTTATGTCATTCAAAGTGATACTTGTCAAAAACTTACATTAAAACTCGTCACTTATTCTTCCACATGTGTGGAAATCAGAATAGGTGGTACTGTGCATAGACTAGAAAGTGACACATGTCTAAAAAATGTAATAACTTGCTACCTGTTCTGCCATATGCATGGAAATCAGAACATGCGATCGACATAGTTCATTGACCAACTAGTGCACCATAGTTTCATTAAAGAAAAAAACAAAATAGCTAAGACCAGGAAATTAACAGTAGAAAATCTAAACATGAGGCGAACCTGAGCTTTCTTCCTAGAGGATCGTGAAGGCATAAGGCTGACAACATGTTGGGAAGCGACTCTTTATGGGCTCGCCTGATAAGGAATCAAACAAAAGATCCATGCACTTACTAAGGAGGCCCTGGTTATGCATTTGCTCGTCTATGTCCCTCCTCATCTTGAAAATGAGGGCCAAGTGTTCCTCTGTGAGCCTACACAATCTGGGTGAGGCGTGGTTGTCCAGGGCTTGTTACATTAGCGCTTTGGGTTCAAGTCATGTCTTTCCTCCTCATTTTAGAATTCTCCCCATTTGATCTCTGGGTTTGTCGCGTTGGGGTCGGCGGAATTCTTGCAGCCATTTGGTAGTAGAGGAGTAAGCTCCTCCTCTACCAGACAAGCTGTCATGACCAACTCCTCGATAATTGCTTGTGTCTTCTATTCACTGCCAACATCCCTCAAGTGATGAGTAATCTCCACCCAGTGAGGAGGAATCTCCTCCTCCACTATGCATCCTCTATAATTGGGTGTTGGGATAGGTGAGTGAGGCTTTTTTTGGGATTCCATGTCCCAGTTTTGATCAGAATGAGGAGAATGGGCTGGGATGCTTCCTAGAAAAGGAGAGAGAGTCGCAGGTCCAGTGCATAGGTGCCTACCTACTTAACTGTAGTAGGTCGGCCCGCGCTTGGGCTTGCCTCTCTCACAGGGCATAATGAAACCAAGCCTATGGGGAGAAAAATGCACAGTGGAGAGGCCAAAAATGATTGGGAGGGATAAAATGAAAAAAACAGAGGCCTCAGAGATCCAAATCTTGACAACCAAGGGAGAATGAGGAACTGGGGACGAAAAACAAAAATAAGGGAAACAACGGGGAAACACCTATGTGATGATGAGTGAGGTGATGGCAATGGAGGCCATGAATTTCAAAGTGTTGTGGCCATAAACTAGACTTGAAGCACCATTAGAGCTGCTAGACTATCCCAACGCTCTATGCTCTGCTCAGAGTAAATGCAAGGCATGTCAAATGAATTGCAGAGGGTGTTGGCGGTGAGGAACTTTAACTTCCCTTACTTCTAGCACGCCATGTGACATGCAATCGCCAAGTGGCACCCCATCCAAAGAACTATGAGGTAATTTTTAGTTCAAACGATGTTTAATAATTTTTTAAAAATCAAATATTTATATTCAATTTAAATTATTTTTTAAGATAATATTTATTTTGCAATATAGTTAAATTTGATTAGGGTTTTATTTGTAGGATGATTTAATTAAATTTTGTTAGGGTTTTATTTGTAAAATGATTTAAGTTCAAAATATGGTAGAGTAGAGAGGAAACATTTGAATATCATTGAATTGTAATTTTTTTAATAAAAAGTTAATTGTGAAATAACAAACACCCTAGTAAACAAACAAATTTATATTATAATATTATTTTTCTTGAATTTTGACTTAAAATATATTTTTTAAAATTAATTATATAATTAAAAAAAAATACGCATAATTATTTTTAACATAATTTATATTATACAAAAGTTTTAAATATATTTTTAATTAAATAAATTATCAATAATCAATCATATCACTTTAATGGTTTTCACAAAAATTTTATTTCCTCAAATTCTATTTATTTTTATTTTCTTCTAAGCAATGGAAACGAGCATCTAAACATTTCTTTATAACTCAATTCAATCAAACTCCTCCTTAACAATGCTGGTCATAATTCTACTTGGATCATAGTTTTGCCTACTCTTCCAAAATGATTTAAAAAGTTTAAATGTCTCTGTACATGGTTCTATTATATCTCAAAAGGTTTTAGAAGTCTCCTAACCTTAAAAATATTATAAAATTATAATATTTTTTTATAAAAAGGGAAAGACATATTTCACAAAATTTTTATTTCCTAAAATTCTATTTATTTTTATTTGCTTCCAATATAGAGAAATTGTGATAATCATTGCATGTAAAGAGTATGTTTCAAGATTCCCAAGATTCCACTTTTCGATTACTAATTATTACTTGAAAATATTTTATGCTTGAAATGTAATTATTCCCAAGATTCCACTTTTCGATTACTAATTATTACTTGCAAATATTTTATGCTTGAAATGTAATTAACAAAATAATGAACAACCAATCATATCAACAAAATAATGAACAACCAATCGTATCACTCTTTTTTAAGTGGCAATTTTTTTAAAAATTGTAAACATATTTAAAAACAGTATCATGAAAATTATCACATAAGGAAGACACTTCATCATTATTATATTTATAAATAATAAAATCACTTGTTTACTGATGATTCTCATATGAAAATAAGGGAGATATTATATGTAATTATGTTGTATATTTTATTTATTTTATGAAATGAAAATGACTGAGATGTAGAGAATCATTTACTTTAGTGTATCATTTAAAGAACTAATTTTTATTATTTATAATAATTAAAATAAAATTATTTTAAAAACTATTTAAAAAAAAAATCAACAATTTAAAATAAATATAAATACTATTTATTTTAAATAATATAGAATACATTTAAAACATTATTTTGATTATATAATATGTTTGTCATTATTATTTATTGATGATGATGATGATGCGGATGATTAAAGTCCACTAAGATCGAATTGGTCTATCGAATCTTAAGAGGGTAAGTCATTACTTATGATTTTTTAGAATTTTGTTTATGTGCTCCAAAAACATCAAGAGAAGCTTTTCAAGATCACCATATTTTTGTTGAATTAAGAGATTATGAAAGTTGGTACTATGATAAATATTTTGAAATTAAGATCTAATATGGGTATACCCACTTTCACTATTAATAATGAATATAATTTTCACCTATCAACATATATTTTTAAACAATTTTAAAATATTATAACAAACATTATAAATATTTTTTAAAATTTATATTTTATATGAATAATATATTAATATATAAAAAAATTAAATTATTTTCTATAAACAATAATATGTTATATAAAATTGGAAAATATTAATAAGGGTTAATATAGATGTATTGGTTGTATACATAAGTAACATTACATTATATTTTTGTATATGGAAAATTTTATTTGATTCAAACTTAAATATCAATCTTGAATATCAATGAAATTGCTTTTTTTTCGAAAAAAAAAAGATGTATAGATTGTAGAGAGTGATGCAGGAGCATCGCCAGCACATCAAGCGAGCCAACGCGGAAGCGGAAGACAGCTGGATGAGCCAGCACAAATTTTGAGATGCTTTGGAATTGTTGCGCAATCTTAAATGACTCATTTAAGAGATGGCGCACTTGTACATTGTAAATGAACCTTGAGCGGATAGCTCTCGTCCTTAGGTAGATAGTCGGCATTTAATTTAGTTAATGCAGTTAGATAGGAATTTAATTCTAGATTTGATAGCTTTAGAGTCCAAGAGGGAAAACGGATATAGACACCCTCCTTTGTGTATTGTATTATCATCAAGCATTCAGGAAGAGAAGACCAAGCAGAGAACTGTATGAAGAACACCCATGTATAGACATTTGAATTAATGGAAGGAAGTTTTGATTCAAATTCATGGTTTGTGTTATTTCTCTGTGTATTGATGTTATGCTCATGAATGTTTGTTTCCTGTTATACATTTGCTTTTATATGTTGTGTATGTGATTTCATGGTTGAATTGAAGTCTGAAGGGGACAAGGAATTAGTTTCAATTGTTTCTCTAATTTGATCCAGAGAATTACTGCAAGGAATGCAGTTGAATCGTCCGCAAGGGGTGCATTGACAGAAGGGTTTAATTAGAGGTAAATTTTGTACTCATTTCCTCGAAGAGGCAGTTAGGCACAGTGTCGTGCAAGGAGTGCGCAGGCCAAGCTAAGTCTCAAAGTTGTGATTCTGAGCAGAGTATTGGAAGACTGTTGTTGCAGGTGTGCGTAGAGTCAAAAGACTTCAACACGCAGGCGTCGTTGAAGGGTTGCCGCAAGGAGTGTGTGCAAGAAGTTCTTAGGAAGACTTGAGAGGCCGCGAACAAGCTCAGGAAGGATGGGCCTCTGAGTTGCTGAAGAACAACTTAGATAAGTGTGACTTGAAGTTTCAAGGGCGTCGCAGGTTGGCGAGCAGGTGAATGAGTCTCGTGGAGGAGACATTTCTTCATTTCGCAGAATCATCAAAGGGAGAACGGACGAACAAAATCATTGGAGGATATTTCACGAAGTTCTGTGGGCCGTTGGATCTCACGGAGGTGCGAGGAGGCTACGGTGTAAGTGTGAAAAAAAGTTCGAAGCTCAGGAGGGGCAGAGCTGTCGATCCCGAGTCATAAGGACCGTCAGATCTAACCGTGACATCGTGAATCGGGGATTCGCGAGGTGAAGATCCAAAAGATTGCAACGAGACTTGCGATATCGTGATCTGCGATATCCCGATAAGCTCGGAACTTTCCATCAGTAAGGATGCGTGTCAGGAAATCCCGAGGAGTCAGAGTTCGGAGAATCGGGGTTTTCAAAGGTAAAAAACTCTTACACATTGGAGTCGCGAAATGCGATATCCCGACGGAAGGGTCGTGTGGGGTCACAGCAAGAGATAGTGGAGAACAGGTGGCATGGTATCGGGAATTGGGAAAAGGTAAGTCCCGAATCCTTTGGCATCAGGATTCGCGATCCTGCGAATTTCGAAATCCCGATCGAGCGACGGGGTGTGGAAAGGTCAATCCACACGTGCACATCGGAGATTCGGCGCATCGGCTATCGGGAGTTGGCGATTCAAAGTGCATGACATCGCGAGTTGCGAAATCGCGATAGAGAAGAAGTCCCGATAAGTACGGGAAGTAGTCAACATTGACTGGCCACCAGGTCTCGGGGATTCGAGTTCCGATTTCCCAACGAAATGAGCAAAGGGGAGTCGCACGGAAGAGAATCTGTGGGGTGCAGATTTCCCGATAGGGAAATAGAGGAACCTTGGAGTTCTTCGAGCCAAGAGGGAAAGAAGATCCTATGAGAGCGGACGTGCCAGTGAGGGCACGACTGCACTAGAGAGGTTGGTGTTATATGAATCAAAATAAATATATCTAAGAGTAGTTAATCATTAAATCACATATGTAGATTATGTAAGAATTAATGCTTATTTTAGAATTGATTTGGTTTGTTAAAGATATTTGAGATATTCTTTCAACCCCTTTTTTTCTAAGTTTGGAATAAGTTGAATCTCACAACACCTATATAATATATTGTATGTAAGTTTGAATACTTAATAATAAAAAGTGTATGTATTGTGGGTGCAATATTTTTCTAAGTTGATATCTTTGAGACTCGATTTAATCACAAGTCGATCATCTTCTTCCATAAATTTGGCTTCATGCACAGGGGCCACCATTACATTTGTTTCCAACGTGGATACAAGGAGGATCGCATGTTGCGATCAATTTTATTCATTTTCCTTCCATCAATGATGTGTAGATGGTCAATTCCAGGCACATGTTTCTTGATTGAAAAAAAAAGGGAAAGGTGCAGATAAGGGGATGAAAGGTTGGTTATGGTTTTGAATGAATTATTATTTTAAGAATATAATTATATTAAGTTTTAAGAAATGTGTTAGCATTATTTTGTTTGTAATATTATAAGATGAAGAACTTTATAGAACATGGTAATATAATTTAAGTTGGTGGTTTTTGATGTATTTCGATGTCATAAGAACAATGACCATTGGTTGTATCTATAGTTTGTGATCCTTGTGTGTTTATAAGCTTGTGTAGAATAGGTTACACTCTATTTTGGCAGATGGAAGTATGTCAAGAATAGTTGATCATTAGAAATATAAAATTGATGGTGAGAAGCAATTGTATCTTCAATGGATCAAGTGGTAGTTCTAATGAATGGTTATGTTAAAGAACCTAGTCTATAAGATTTCAGAAATGGACAAAAATACTAATGAAGACCATACTAAATAGAGATTAATATATCTATTTGATTTTAGTATTGTTCTTTGTGGCATAATCATTAAAGGAGGGTGTTAGAGTTAATACTTACTTTAAAATTGATTTGGATTTTCTAAAACTGTGACCATTCCGATCAACCATGAAACAGAAATATTTTTAATTTAATTTTGATTTGTTAGAGATAGTTAAGATATTCTCTCAACCCCTCTCTCTAAATAAATTGAATCTCACAACACTTATATAATGTATTGTATCTAAGTTTAAATAAATAATAATAAAATGTTATTATGAAAAAGTTTGGAAAATAATATTGATATTTTTATAGTAAAATTGTGTTATATATAAAGTGTAAAATTTAAGTTACCGAAATTTTTTTAATTTATTAATTCAATTCCTTAAGAGATTGAAATATTAAGTAAAGTAAATTATAATATAAAAAATTGAAATTGCTTGTGCTACACTAATTCGTTCTTTCGAATGAATGTACTAAAAGTGATGTAATAAAATCCGATGTAATAAAATCCAAATATAGACGTTATAGCCTGTGTGATGAGTGCGGAACTCCAACAGAACTGTCGCTTCATTGGATGTAAGTCTTACACAAATATCATTCCAACGAGGAAGGCACGCATACCTATATTATTAGAGTTTGATGCCCATGTAAGATAATCATGCTGTTCATCCTCTTCTACTTATGAAGTTTGGAAATAATTTAATTCCATACTACAGGCCATTGTTGGTCGTTTGGTTCATAATGACAAGCGGGTCCGTTTATCAAAAACTGTGAACAAATTATCGCAGGGATTGACAAGCGGGTCCGGGAGGAAATGGTCACAGGAGGGCCGACATAATTATTTGCATTCTCGAAGCTGATAGTGCTCCTACAGAACCGCATAGAAAAGTAGAAATCCGACTACTAAAAAATTATGCTCATGTTATTTCCAATCATTGTATTGATACTTAACTGTAGTTCAAAATGTGTATTGAAACACTGATAGTATTGTATTGATACTTGACTGTAGTTCAAAATTACTCGGATCATAACGTAGTATCGTCCATCTCCTCCATGTAACTGGAGTCGATACCAACGAGAAAATAAATAAGAATTTAGCATCGCATCGCATCGCAGTTTTCTTTTCATAATGTTGAATAAAAGTTGAATATTGATTTTGAAATGATGGATCATTGAGCATTGGATTCCCATGAAGGATTGGTAATTATTGATATCAATTGTTGCAATGAATGTAGATACATGAATTGGAAATTATTTATATAGTGAAGTTCCATCTCATTGGATCCTCCATGAAGGATTGGTAATCATCGATATTATATGGAGAGATATGAATGAGAAATAATTTATATAATCTTCAATGAAGCTATATTTAATTGAAGAAGATTTGTGGAGAAATGTTTCAATGAAGCTATATTTAATTGAAGAAGATTTGTGGAGAAATGTTGAAGGAAAATGAGTAAAGTCTATAACTTGTATCAAAGTAGTAAAAGTAGCAAATTAAGGACAAGTGGCATCAATGATGAGTAGATATAGAGTTATTTAAGCAAGTAAAGAGAAGTGATACTACTTGTGAGTAGATACATAATTGTATTTAAAGTGAGTGGAACCAATGGTGATGAAAACTAGGATTTCTTCTAAATGTGTGAGACATTTAGCATTAAAGGCATTTGTTTAGGTGAATTAGAATTAAGATATGAAATTCTTCTTCTAAAACTAGAATAGATGATGGTAACACTCAAAATTAGTTGGAGCAGAAATAAGTTAATTTGATTCCGAAATATATATAGATGTTTGTTGGTGTAAGTAGTGTTTATAAGGTTGTAAGCACCTACATTGCTAGGATTATAATCTATAGGCAAAAGTGTGTTCACATTGGGAAAATGAATGTCCATCTTTAGCTAGAGTGGAGAGTTAGAAGTTGCACCCAACATTGATAGATTGTAAGCACCTACATTGCTAGGATTATAATCAATAGGCGAAAGTGTGTTCACATTGGAAAAATGAATGCCATCTTTGGTTAAGCATGTACTAGAATAAAATAAAATATTATAAAATATTTTATTTACATCCATGGGATATTTTATAGGATCTATGGGAACAAGTAGTACAAATTTACATTTACAAATTTGGTGTCCTTTATCTCAAGGATGTCTCAATTTGCAATATACTCTTTTTTCATGGTGTTCTAACATATCCTAAATATAATTGCATATTCTTTTTGTTGACAAACTCAACAAGCTATGTAAGTTAATCAAATATTCATGCTCAATTGAGTACTCCTCTCTTACTTGTTCATACATAGGAATATGCATCTCATGCACTTCTCCTTGTTTGCAAAGTAAACATATATGATTTATTTTGATAATACATATAATAAATTGACTTAATTCTACTTCTTCTAAAGGTAACATACAAATTTCTACTAACATCATAAAGTAAGGGATTTGTATTTTAACTCATAGTTTCTTTACTAAGACTCTTTCTGAATTTTTTCAACTTCCTTCCAAACTTATTTGGAGAGATTTAAAATTCAAAGAAGATAATCATACAAAATTATTGTTTGTACTCATGTTCTCAAAAAAATTTCCTCAATTTTCCACCTCTTCAATTTTTAACTTTATAATTAAATTATAACTAGAATCAAATTCAAAACCCAACTTTATAATTAAATTATAACTAAATTATAACTATAATCCAATTCAAAAACCAAATACTTATAAAAAGTAACTACTTCCAATTTCTCACCATTAAATGGAATGATATTATTATTATTATTATTATTATTATTATAAATAATAAAATAGATTTATAAAAAGGTGCATAAATTATGTGTGAAATAACTTACATATCCATAGAGTACCATAGTTAAATAACATTGTAAAATTGCAAATGAAATCAAAATAGAAACAACATTCATGTATACTATTATTGAGAAGGTAGTGTAAACTTTCTAAGTTTTGGTGGTTTTTGTCCGAAATTTGAGATACACATATTTGAGTGATTATTTCTGTATAGCCCTAGGGATTTTTCAGCAAGTTGAATCCACTTCTACATTCAAAAGTAAATTTTAAACAACAAAAAATAATAATTTCGTACAAATTTATGTTATTAGAATAAGATAGAAAAAAGCCAAAACTTAAAATAATTAAACAAAGCTAATATCAATAAGTATATTAGTTATATAATAAAACCATCCTTGGATTTCCTGCTCTCGTGGAATTTCTCCAATTCCTCACTTAAATTGAAAAGTGGCCATGTTATACATATCTTGACATTTTTCATAAATGATTTGAATTGATTGCCCACAGCAACTTAAATTGAAAAGTGGCCATGTTATACTGATACATATCTTCACAGTTTTCATAAATGATTTGAATTGATTGCCCACAGCAGCCAAAGTTAAAAGACAGATTCCTTTGTGACCTACGGGTAAGTAAAACGGTTGGAGCACCTCAGCTCTTTATCAACCCACCGACGATTTAAATCAAAGTAGTATGAGATTTTATCTGACACTAAATCGATGTTCGTATGAATGCACTACAAGCGATGTAAGGAAATATGGATACAGATATTCTAGTTTCTATGAATGCACTAAAATCGATGTAAGGAAATATATATACAGATATTCTGGTTTGTAGGAATGAATGCACTGAAAGCGAAGTAAGTAAAAATAGATACAGAGATATTCTAGTTTGTATGATGAATGCGGAGCTCCAACAGACCCTCTGTTCATTGATGGTCAAGTCTCACTCAAATAGCAACTGTAGAAAGCAGGCACTCGTACCCATATTATTAGAGTTTGAACCCATGTCTCATGAAAAGATATTGTTTCTGTTCATCCTTATTTTCCATATAAAGTTGGGCAATAATGAGTTTCATCTGTGAGATTCCGTAGTTAGTGGTTTGCTTCATAATGACAGGCGGCATCGGATGCCAGCCGGACATCATTCATGACAAACTGTGAACAATGAGCGCTATATTTGGATAATGGAGTTGAGGAAATGGCCCACGTAACTATTTTGCAGATTTTACACTCTGCGTTCTCTGAGCTAATAGCGCTCCTACAGAGACAGTAGAGATCCGATTATTACAATTTATCAATATTCATCTACTTTTCAATTATAGTATTGCTACTGATTTCATATATCGTCAACATAATTATGGTTTTCACTAAATTGCCATGCTATGTATTAAAATACTGATACCCTTCAAAATTACTCGGGTCTGAAGGTACTATCCTCATTTGGATTGAACACAGTGCCATCCGGAAAAGGAAATACATATCAGTGCACAGGGAAAAACTTTACGAATGTTGATTTTTAGAATTATTGTTTATATTGATATTCCCCGCCAGAGCTGTACAACAGCTCGTTTGGATTGTGTGGAGACCCAACAAAAAATCTTTTAATTATAATACCAAAGATTAACATCACTGAAACTTGTTTCAGCGTTTCTGTTACATCATTTCACCGCTTCCATAGTCAAACAAGGTGCTTTAGATCCATATTGATTGTTAGGTTTTTTTTTCCACCGACCTTATTGTCTTGCCTTTAAAAAGCTCGTGAAGCATCATTACAATTTGTCACAAAGCCCTTGATAGCATCTCGAAGAATTCAAAGATTTTGATTCAGACTATTTTGTAATGATAATTTTGATGTACCTTCGGTAAATTAAGTTGGTAATAATAAGCGACAAATATACATAAATTTCATGATGTATAGAAACAATAATTTTTGTGTTCGTTTGAGAGAAAATTATGTTATATAATACTTTTTAGTATTGATTTTAAGTAAAATGAAGAAAGGATGAATTGTTAATTATAATTATTTGACCTAATTGGGTGTATAGGTTAGTTGCTTAGACTTATCAATTTTTTTTTGTTTAAGGGGAGACCTACCAAAGTAATTCTAGATAGTTTTTGTGAATTCTAGACACTTTTTGTGAATATATAGAATTATTAAATAAAGATAGAAAAGAGAGAGAAGGCAAACTTCAAAAAGAGTTAGAGGTAACACTTGATAATAAGCTTAGATCCTTTGAATACAAGATTTAGAAACACTTAGGCAATAAAATATTAGATTTGGAGACTTTGTTGCGGAAATGGGGATTAAATTACAAGAAAAGGAAAAGCAAAGCCAAGAAAAGAAACAATCAACTCAAAAAGGAGAGATAAATCTTCTAGAAAGTTTTTTTTTTAAAACCTAAAATGAGAGATTTGTATTATCAAAAAAGGGTGCAGTGGAAGCACGTGGAGGAGTTACAAAATCTAAGAAAATTCGGGCCAATCCAAGGCCTCAAATCGACAACTACTACAAGCTACAAATGATTGTTTCAAATACTCAAATGGAAACTGCACATAGAACAACCTTACTAAATACACACAGAAAAAAACTCTAAGGATTAAAGTGAAGAGACAGTGCATCTAAATTAATATGTTGGGGAAGAGCTTGCCTTTTTGACTGACTTGTGGGACTGACTTCGTGTTACCATTGGTTGTTATATTACATATGATTTCTTCTTCTTTCCGACCACCGTCCAAACTTCATTTGCAGATGTTGGGGTATTTGTGATGCCTATGATTATTGGATTGTTTTTATCTGAAGATTTTATTTTTTCTTGTTCTAGTACCTTAACTTCATCATCATGCATGTCAATGGCGGAGGGGATTATTTGACTATTTTTTCTTGTTCCAGTACCTTAACTTCATCATCATGCATGTCAATGGCGGAGGGGATTATTTGACCTAACTGGGTGTATAAGTTCGTTGCTTCTACTTATCAAAAAATTTTAAGGGGAGATCTAACAAATAAATCATAGATAGTTTTTTTGAATCCTAAACAATATTTGTGAATATATAGAATCATTAGATAAATATAAAGAAGAGAGAGAAGTCAAACGTCAAAAAGAGTTACAGGTAATGCTTGATAATAAGTTTAGATCCTTTGAAGAAAAGATTTAGAAACACTTAGGTTGATAAAATATTAGGGTTGGAGACTAAGTTGTAGAAAATAGAGATTAGATTACAAGAAATTGAAAAGCAAAGCAAAAAAAGAAACAATCAACTCAAAAAAGAGATGTCAATAATCTATAAAATATTAATATAAGAAACAAGATTAAAGAGTTGGAAGAAAAGCTAAATACCAATTTGGCCCTAAATAGTTTGGAAGATAAATTGGATATCAAACCCATGAAAGAGGAATAAACTTATAGATTTAAACCATGAGTGTAACAAAAGAGCCTTGAACCTCATAATTTTTGGTTTAAAAGATAAGAAATATGAGGATACTCTAGCACTAGTAAGTAAAAACTACAAAATAAATTACAAATTGAAACAACTTGTCTCATAGAAGCAAAGAGGCTAGGAAAATAATTGATCATAAAGATATATGTTAATTTGTGTTAAGGTAAGTTGGAATGGCCATAAATATGGCATACTCAGTAAATCTCCAAGTTTAAAAGGGTTAGGAATATTTATAAATGAAGACTTCATTCCAAAATACCAAGCTACATTAAGGAAAGAAGTACAAAAGGTAAAATAAGCTAGGAAGGAATAGAAAAACTAATATTAGGGATAAAGACAAAAAAACAAAGGAATTTAGGACACTCTGGATCCTCTTTTGGAGCTCGTGTGGCTTTCCATGGAGCAGAGGGCCTATATTATGTTGGATTTCAAGTGAAATTCATATTATATTACTTGTTGAAAATTGGGAGCATGAAAAATATAAGGTCCCTAACATAGAATGATTTGTCTCGTGGTTAGTATGGAATAAGAGATCCTACTATTGAGGGATTGGTGGCATAGATTGTTACATAAAAAAGGGCATTTTTCCTCACATTAAGATTTACAAGAAATACCTTTCCAATCGGTACACGTGGATGGATATTTTAGATATTAATGCTAAGAACATTTATATATAAATATGTTATTCCATGCCTATTGATTCTACCTTTTATAAAATAAAAAAAAATCTAGATAAAAATTGTCCTTGCAATGATTTTGAACATGATATTTACAGTATGAGAAATGAATGTAGTATCCTCTTGTGAGGGAAATTTATTGCTAGAACAAAAAATAATCAAGATATTATTTTAAGTAATGATTCCAACCCTAATCCTCTATGGCTAGACGAGGACCTTATTTTAGTTAGAAGATACAAAAGAAACTGATGACTTGGTTAAAAAATTATTTGGTACCAAGCTAATCAAGCTCTATCGTTCTCAAGATCTAATAAATTTCAATGGTCTAATGAAGTGGTCAAACTCCAACCGAATGACTTGCAAATTCATGGATTTGGTAGCAGTGTTGTAGATTATGTGATATCTGATATCCCCATATACAACAAAATAGTAAATTTTGACATATTAAATGACCATGAGCTCAACTTTGATCATAGACCATTAACCCTAACTCTAATATTTGCATGCACAAAATCCCCATTGAATAGAATTTTGATAACCAAAAGAAGTTTATCTTCGACATCGACAAACTTGATCTCTTATTAAAGGATTTAAATAATGAATTAATTCCCCTATCAAATAAGGACAATATTGAAGACCTCTATCGTAATTTTATGAAAACCCTCTCTACTTTTATTAACAAGTTCTCTATCGATGTGTTGTGTACAAGGGAAAATAGAATGGTTACACTTGGTATGATAAACGGTGTAATATTGCTAGAAAATCCATTAGGGATGCTTATAATGGCTCCTTAAAAATTGACAATATAAATAGGTAAAAATCCCTAATTAAAAGGGAAAAGTGCCATGTAAATAGAAAGAAAGAGAATCTTTCGGACCTATATAAACTACATCCTAAGAAATTCCGGAGTGCAATTTTGACTCGTAAAAATAAATAAAACAATATGATTCCCTTGAGGGACTGGAATTCCTAGCTTAAAAATATTTATGAATCCCCTAATGTCATGGACAAAATTCAAACCATTTCTATCGAGGAAGAAGTTTTTTCTATATAAAACATATAGTTTGATTATCACAACTCACAAAAGGGAAATATAAGGACATCAAATGCTACCAGGAAGAAATCTTAAAAATTGGAGGGAATATCCTCATCGCTCGCATCTACAAGATCCTATGTTGTTTCATTGACTTCAGAAAATATTTTGACATAGTTCCCTCGACTAACCTTTTGAATAAATTAGAAGAGCTAAAATTTCTTTTTGAGTTGAGAGTTGTCATGATAGGTTTGTACCCGAATGTTACTACCAAGTTTAAGAACACTAAGGTATGGTCAGAAGAAATTAATTGTAATATAAGAGTTGAGCTAGGTTGTCCTATGTCCCCTACCTTTTTTGGCATATACATTGACAAGTTAGAGGGTTTTTTGGAAGAATCAAGTTGTGTGGACCCAACTATAGCTAGTATAGTCATCATCCTTCTTCTTTACATTGATGATATCATTCTTATGGTGAGAATTCCCTATGATCTTGGAAAGAAACTAAGTATTCTCAACGATTTATTCTCTACTATGGGTATGACTGTTAACATTGACAAAATGAAGGTTGTCATAATTAAATCGAAAAAGATCACTTAAGCTATTTTTTTTTATAACACAACAGCTTGAAGGAAGTGATTTCATACAAATATCTTGGTATCAATCTTCAATACAATCTTAACTAGAACTATAGAATTGATAAAAGGATAAGTGGAGGGTGGAAATCTTATTATGGACTTCAAAAAAAGTGTAAATCAATGGATCTTTAGCTATTGGAGAAGAATAAACTCCTCTTTGAGACTCTCCTCACTCTTTTTATCTTATATGGTTGTGAATTTTGGGGCTGCAACATCTTTATAAATTCATGGAGAAAGATAGAGAAAATCCAAAAGTGTTTTATCACTTATAATATCAAAATCAAAGGCAATGCACCCTATTCTCTCCTCCTCATAGAAGCAAGTTTTTCCCCCATTAAGAGCATGACTATGGGTAGGTACATGATGTACAAGAACAAGGTAAACAACATGCAATACAAGAGGCTTCCTAATATTGCTTCAAATTTCAGTCAAAACTACTTATGACTCAAGAAGGATTGACATAAAGATTCCAAATCTTGGCCAAATTATTGGGGAATAAAGGAAGATGCCACTTTATAGAATAACGATAATATTAAAAATTTTGTTGCATCTAAATTCAAGGAGAAATTGTGGGGAAATAAAAAAATAAGAGGATAAAAGAAAATTAAGATACTATAAGGAGGTGATCAACCCTAATTTAGAATATCAAAAGTATCTCTTGTTTTTTACTAAGAATAAAGAAGAAATTCAGCCTTGCTAAAATAAAAACAAACTCTCATGAGCTCCATATTGAAACAAGGTGTTGGACAATTCCTAAAACGTTGTGGGTCGAAAGAATTTTTTATCTTTGTGGAAATAAGAGGTTGAATATGAAAACCACTTTCTCTTAAAATGTCATGCGTACACCCACATTAGATAAAAATTACAAAATATCTATTGTAATATTAACCTTCCTAACATTTTTAACTCATCAAAACTATGGTGATTTAGGAACACTTCTCTTAAAGCTTTTCCAACATAGAAATAAACTTGTAAAGTGAACCAAATAATTTATTACCTTTCTTTAGGTCAAATAGACCAAATTTGGTCTTAGTGAACATTAAGCACCCTCATTGTCATCCTCGTCTCCTCTTACATGATGATGATGAAGACGAAATTATTCTAACATAACTTTTATTTCAAACGATGAGGAGGAGGATGATGAGGTTTATGTACAAGCATAGTATCTAGATATGGAAAAGAAAAATGGAAAACTAAACGGTTTCAAGTGAAATGACCACCAACGCATTTCCAAGGACAAAAAGAAGAAGTGAAAAGGAATTGATAATAAAACAATAGCCACTACACATCAGTGTAAGGATCCAAGAAACCACTGTAACCATTGTAACATTGATGGTCATATTGAAGATAAGTGTTGGAATCTACATCCAAAATTGAGTCCAAAGAATTACTAAAAGCAGGCCAAGAAGAAGAACATGCTAGCCTTGGATTACAATAACCACGTAGAGAGTAGCTCAAATGTAGTTGCACTACAATGCAGAAGGAGGTAAACCTTAGTATATTACATCCCAAGAAAGAGAAGGAGGTGAAACTTAGTAGCCTACATCCCAAGAAAGAGAAGGAGGTGAAACTTAGTAGCCTACATCCCAAGAAAGAGAAGGATATGACTAAAATATTCCATATCAAGATCGAAGTCGAGAAGTGAAAGGTGGATGCTCTATTTGATTATGGTTTGTGGGACAAACTCATAGTAGAGGATTTGGTAGGTAAGGTTGGATTGGAAGTTCATGACCATCCTTGTTAATACCCATTGGGATGGGTAAATAGGAATGTAGATCCAAATGTCACTAAGAAATGTTAGATCAAATTTTCTATAAATTCAAACTATATTAATGAAGAATATGTAGATGTAACACCACTTGTGTATGGTTTAGTGTTTCGAAGACCCTACAACTACATGAAGGATGTGATCTTCATGATAAATATCACTTGATCAAGGAAGGAAATTCCTTCATCATTAAGGTGCACAAAGGTAGATCCAAGATCTATTTGGTAGTGATAACCAAGCCAAGTAACTAATTAGCTCAAGTAGAAAGTTTGTATAATTTCTCTTCTTGATATAGAATCAACAAGGAGAAGAATTGGTAAATGTAAAGGCATATGTAGAGGGATGTACTAAATAATAGAAACACCAGTTGGAAAATATTGTGTAAGTGTATAGAGGTGTGTTCCAAGAACCTAAAGATTTACCACCTAAGAAAGAACTGGAGTATGAGATATAGTTATTGTTTCACTTTCCATTGCCAAATGTAATATTTTACAAGCATTCCATACTATAAGGTTTTACAAGCATTCCATACTAGAAGTAGATGAAGTGAAGAAATAGTTTTAGTAACTATTGGAGGCAGGGAGTAATTCGACCAATCACCTCACCTTGTGGGTGGATAATAATCATAGTTCCCAAGAAGGATGGGAGTTAGATAATTTGTATCGACTATCGATCTCTAAATAAGATCACCCTTAAGAATAATTAACCTTTTCCTAAGATCTATGAATTACTAGATGAGTTGCAACATGCCAAGTACTTCACCAAGTTAGATTTGAAATTGGGTTACCACCAGGTACAAGTATAAGAAGAAGACACTTAGACCTACCTTTAAGATGATGCAAGTTTTATATGAATGGTTAGTAATATTGTTTGGTTTATGTAATGCACCAACTACATTTATTCATTTGATGGATGATGTATTTCATCCCTTTATAGATTCAATGGTAGTGGTGTACTTGTATGATATATTGATGTTTAGATCTACCTAGGAAGATAATACCTCACATATCATGTAGGTGTTAGAGAACCTGAAAAATCATCAACTATTGACCAACCTTAAGACATGTGAATTTTTCTAGTAGTCCTTGGTGTAATCAGGGTACATGATTGGTGGAGGGGAACTCAAGATTAATCTTGTGAATATGGAAGCCATAATCAATTGGAAAAATCCTATCAATTTCACTAAAGTTAGGAACTTTGTGGGAGTAATACAATACATTCAAAATTTCATGGCATCCTTTTTAGATATGGCTACACCACTCCATGCCATAAAAATCAACTACAAGAGCTTCCAATGGGGAAAGAATCAACATAAGTATTGTTACAAGTTGAAATAGGAGATTAGCCAAGAAACACTATTCACATTTCCTAAGTTTTCATAATATTTCCGAAGTGGAGACATATGCAAGTGTATATATACTATGGGAGTTTTCTTGATAAAAGGAGGTAAGTTAGTATGAAATCATTCTAAACTGTTTCATGGAAAATCCTTGAACTATCCTAGATATGAAAATGAACTCTATTCTCTAGTACAAGTTGTTTAGAAATGGAAGAATTATCTAATGGTAAAGGAAATCATCATCCACACCAATCACTAACCACTACAGTGTTTGCAGGCCTAGAGTAAGCTTCAACAAATCATTCCCTACCAGTGGATGTGATTTTTACAACAATTTAATCTTATAACTAAATATAAGAAAGAAAATATTGATGAACTTCGTAAACATTCTTTCAAGGACACCCACACCCAATATCACACCTTTGGGTACTCTTATGCATATGTATCCTTTCACACATGATGCATACAAAGAGGACTACACAAAGGATCAAGAATCTAAAGAGATATTTCAACAACTAAAAGGCCATGTTCATGAAGAAGAAGGTGATAAGGTTGAATACCATCTCCAAGATGAGTTTCTCTACAAGATGGATAAGCTCTTTTTTGCTAAGGAGAAATATTGTAACTTATTAGAAAGGCTCATACCTCCAAAGTTGTAGGGAATTTTGGTTTTTGAAAAAAAATGGCCAACTTATAGTGGTACGTGTATTGGCTCAAACCAAAACAAGATGTACCTCAGTTTATCAAAAGATGCATTCTTTGTTGTACTAGAAAACATGGTAATACGAATCAAGGTTTATACCATTCCTTAAAAGGACCTAATAGAACACGGGGGAGCATCTCCATGGATTTCATGGGTGGGTTTTCATTGAAGAATCAGGTAGGGACATGACTATATGTTTATGGTAGTGGACAAGTTGAGTATGATGTGCATTCTCATGCCTTATAAAAATACCATTAATGAACTAGATGCAACAATTGTTTTCTATGAAAAGGCATAAGAGAACTTTGGGATACCAAGGAACATCATCACATATAGATATACCAAATTTCTTAGTGCCTTTTGGACTATGCTTTGGTAGAATGTGGACATCAAGTTGATGATATCTACAAATTTCCATATTCAAATGGATGGGAATACATAATTAGTAAATATGAAATTGGTTCATATTTTAAGGGATTGCAATCAAAAGAATTGAAGGGCCTAAGATGAAACTTCCACTAGTAAGTCCCTTTTTGAAACTTGCTCTAGATATTTTCCACCTACACCTACAGATGTTGTATATAACCAATGAGGACCAAGGGAAGACACCACATGATAATATTTGAAGTATAAAATATTAAATGATAAGATTAGACAAATCCATTTGCAAGCACAAAAACATTGAAGAAGACAGAGGAGAAGTATAAGGCCTAACATGACCAACACATAATTGAGAAGACATTCAAGGTAGGAGATTGATAGTAGTTGCATATGAATAAAGAAAGGCTATAGGGTATTAGTAAATAAATTCAAGTCTCTCTGCTATGGTCCTTTTGGAGTGTTGGATAAAGTAGTTAATAATTCCTACAAACTCAGTTTACCTCCATATATGTGCATTTACTTGTTAGGATATTTGGAAACTGAGTATTTAGTTACAATCAAGTTATTCTAATGTGTCTTTAGGTAAAGTGTGTTTCTTTAGTGTTATTTTGTAACTAACTTATCATATGGTCATAGTTATGTTCTATACATAAAGTGATCAAATGGCTCATCTTCTCCTCGATAATAATAGCACTTCATCTTTGGATTAACTCCCATTTAGTTCACGATCTCTATTTAAATAACATAGATGGTCATTGTCGATGATTGATTGCAATAGATGTTCATGTAATTTATTTTATTTTTGTATTAATGTGTTACCTCAAGTGGCCATGTTGATTGAGTTCGAGCATTATTTCTCTCTTTGAGGGTTTTAACCACATAAAAAAAGGTGTATTGATATTTGATCAGTGTGTGTGAGTGGTTGTCTTAAAGGGTTCTTGTGAGGATATATACCCTATTTTTTTAACATGGTATCAATGCTCCTACGATGTTTTTATCATGTTGTTGATGGAACTCATGTCCTTCCATGCAACAAATGACTTCTAGATTTTGTTATTTTTTTATCAAATTTATGGGTTAAGAGAACCACTCCATTACATCTATAGTGTCATTTCTATCTGAAAAACCTTTTCATTTCAACCAAAGAGGTTTTTCGTTTTCCCAAGATATGATCATTTCTCTCAAATATGGAGGTATATAGTTCTAGTTTTCAGTTAAAAAAAATGTTTTTTCTACGTTAATTTGTTATTTTGGATTTGTTTATTTATATTATTAAGTTGTTTCCTTTCTGATTTGTATATGATTTTTTCCCTACACCTTGTGTGATTTTTTCAAATCAAGAACAAAGAGGAAATCCTTTTCTAATATATGTATGCCTTTTTCCTTGCACCTTCAGTGATCTTGAAAAATAAAAAATAGAAAGGAAAATTTGGATTTTCTAAGTGAACTAACAAACCTAAGCATATAAGGTTTTGAAAATATTTTTAAATTTATTTTGGAAATGTTTTCTTGGTTTTTTGTATATGATGCTATATGAAGTTCTTTACAAGAAAAAAACGAATACTTTTAGGGTAAGCACACACTTTGAAGAGGTTGAGAGTTTTAAAAAAGGCCCTCTTTCTCCTTCCTAACATTTCATATATTTTGTCACTTGCTTGGAATTTATTTTTTAAAAATAAAGATCTTGAATTTGAGTATTTTTTTTTAAGTTTTTTTTTGTAAAATGCACACAACTTAAGTTATAAAGTGAGACATACCCATCGACCTGAGTACCTTAAAATTTATGTTCTTTGGAAAATTATGAATTTCCCCTATCGTTTTTAATTAATCAAGAAGCATGCATGCACAAAAATAACTCATGCAATAATCAATAACATGCTAATTAATTATAGGAATATGTTTAATTCATCTTAAAACAACAACAAGACTAGATTATAAACTCAACATAGAGACAATACACAATGAAATATAACTTACAGAGAAAACACACAGAGCACTTATCTCTTAAATAAAAATTCACCAACTCATTGCAGACATCAGATGTTCCACCCAACCTTAGGATTTGTTGCACATAAACTCTCTACAATAGGCCACCCCCAAATCGAGGCTATGAATCCACAAGGACGGGTCCTAGGATGACACTCAGTTTCCCAAACTAGCCAACAACCAATCTCTCACACTTTCTTGAACAACACAACAATCCTAGTTTACTAGCTCCCTTTCCCCCTCAACCTACACAACCCAAAGAAATGAACCCCCTTCAGTTCAATGCAGTCCCTCAAGCTATTCCACATCTTTTCTAGGGCTCTAGTGATACTGCCCATAAAATATAAATGTTGGAAACTCCAAGGGTCATCAGTTGTGGACAATTACTTCATGACTTCCATCATTCTCATGCACGCATGCATCAATTTATTGTTGAAATAATCAACATTTACCTACAACCAACAATGAATGGCTCTTTTCCTTGAACAATTTGTTTCTCATGCCCCAAAACCTTAACATGAGTGAGAAATAAGGAAATAACGAACAAGTAACAATTAATGGTGAATGAACAAATGATTGAGCAACCCCCAAACAACCAAAAATTAGGGTTTAAATAATAACACACAATTAAGAACCACGTGGCCTCCCCAAGAAGCTCATGCAACCAATTTTCCCAACTAATTCAAATATGGGTGAAAAAAATATAATAAAAAGGACTTAACCCCTTTAGCCCCTTGTCTCTTTCCTTGTCCATCTTGCAGCCAACGATACATTTTATTATTAATATCAAAAGTATTAAATTTCTAGGATCTTTGGCCTTTCAATTTACATGCACTCTGGCCTTTCATCAAATAAACCAAAAATACATTACAAATATGGGGACTCAAAACCGGGGTATTAGATTCCCCCCCGTATTTTGGCACTATCCTCAATTCTTATATAAAAGAGAAATCAAAATTTCAAAATTCTTTAAAAAGTTGTGGATACTCTTCTCGCATGGCATCCTCATTCTCCAAAGTAGCATCTTCAATACTGTAACACGTCCAATGAACATTTACTAGTCATATGGATCAATTCTAGAGAACTTTGACCTTCCTATCCAATATGTGGATCTGAGGGACCTGTAAGTTTCCTTTTAGATCCACCTAAATCAAATTCCAATCAATAACATGGTTATGATCATGCACATACTTTTACAAAAAAGAGACATGAAAGACATTATGTGCATGCATGGTAGTAGGAAATATAGGCATGTATGCAACTGACCCTATTCTTTCCAATATCTCAAATGGACAACAAAATCTAGCTGCTAGCTTGGTACATCTTCCCAACTTCAATGAACTCTTCTTGGGATTCACTTTCAAAAGTTCATGCTATCCCACTTTAAATTCTATAGATATCATTTTCTTATTTTCATAACTCTTTTTTCTATCTTGTGTTGCCTTAAATTTTTATTTAATTTTAACCATTTGGTCGTCCATATCCTTGAGAAATTTTGGCGCAAATACTACTTTGTTTGCTAGGTTATCCCAACTCACTAGAGAACTGCATTTTATACCATACAAGTCTTCAAATTCAATGAATCTTGATATCCATTATTGTAGGAAAACTCAACCAAATGAAAGTAATCATCCCACTTAGATGGCTTACCGATCACATACATTCTCAACATGTCTTCAATCACTTGGTTGACTCTCTCTGTCTACCCATTTTATTGTCGATGGTATGTTGTGATAAAGTTTAGATTTGTACCAAATCCCTTAAATAATCCTCTCCAAAAGTTTGAAGTAAACTTTGTATCTTTGTTTGAAACAATTTCCTTAGGTATTCCATGCGACCTATAAATTTTCCTCATATAAGTTTCTACAATATTAGTTGTTTTATGAGTCATATTCATTGTGACAAAATGAGAATCCTTTGTCAACTTATTCACCACTACCATTATTGAATTATGTTTCCTTGTTGTCCTGGGAAATTTGGTAATAAAATCAATGGTTACCACTTCCATTAGAAAAAAGTGAAACAACCCTAGGGAATGCATTGCAATGAACGAGGTTCATTTCTTGGGTTTGTGCATGTTGAGGGGGAAAGAGAGCTAGTAAACTAGGATTGTTTGGTTATTGAGGAAAGTGTGAGAGCTTGGTTGCTAACTGGTTTGGGAAACTGTGTGTTGGCATAGGACCCATCTTTGTGGACTTATAGCCTCGACTCAGTTTTATGTGAAACACAACCTAAGGTTGGGTGGAATGTTTGACTTCTGCATCCAGTTGGTGAATGTTTATTTAAAAGATAATTTCTCTCTGTGTTTTCTCTGTAATTTATATTTTTTTGCATATTAATTGTCTCTGCGTTGAGTTTATAATAGGCTTGTCGTTGTTTTAAGATGCATTGGGCATTTTCCTATAATTAATTAGCATGATCTTGAATATTGCATGAGTTCTTGTTTGACATGCATGCTTCTTAATCAATTAAAAATGATAACATAAATTGGGAATTTTTCCAAGAACGTGAATTTTGAGGTACCTAGGTCAATGGGTATGTGACGGAAAGTAAATTATTTTAAAGTGTTTCCTCACTTAAACTATAAAAGTGAATCACTTAAAGTTATAAATTAAATTTATTGTTCATTTTTAAAAGTTACCTTTAAAAAAAACATGCATGACTTGAGCTATAAAGTAACTTTATTGTAACATTAATCTCACTTATGTTATAAAAGTGAGTCACTTAAATTATAATTGTAACTTATTTGTAAAAGTGAGCTTATAGGACAATGCCAGAGAAAGAATGTAATTTCTTTTACTCTTTTTAACTTAATGGCCTTGTGATGCACCCATTATCATGTGGGTCAACCTCCAGCTACCGTGTGGCACTTTGATTAAACATTTTAACTTCTTATGCCTTTCTTCAAATGGGCATAACTTTGTCATCCAAATTTCATTTTCAATGTCATTTTTTTTAAACTACTTTTTTCAATTTGTCTCTATCCAAACAAATAGTTTCTACTTTTGGAGACATTTTACCTTCATACTATAATATGGTCAATCCAAGTGATATCCTACATACCAATTATAACTACTCATGGAAATTTCATATGGAGTATTTAATACAAATTAATGGACTTTACTCAGTTACCATGTGAACATAAGTTGTCCCCTTATTCATTAAAGATATTTTAATGGGACAATAGAAATTATGTAGCATGTGGACAAATAGGGTTGTCAATCAATCTCTAGTGATTTATAATTTTACCAAGTCAAGGGAGTGAAACCCGAAATAAATCTTGGCAAAATCTAAAAACCATGTTTGGTAAACAAAATCATATTTGATTCTACCATCTTGAAAATCAATTGATTTTTTTGAATCCTAATGGTTTTAGTTATATTGAATATTTTCTTTCAAAGTTTAAGATACCTAGATTTTTACTTGCAGTGTGTGGCATAAAAAGGGAAGATGATTAAATCATATATGCTATTATTGTTAAGCTTGTAAATTCCTTTTCTATTTTTGTATTTACATTTCACTCTAGTAGAGAATCACTTATTAGTCAAGTGACTAATTACAAAATGCCCTCTTTTGAAGCATTTTTTTATTTTCTAATTAGAGAGAATGATAAGCTCTCCCACTTTGGATTTACGATAAATGTTGTAATTTATACATTTAAAAAATACGCATTGGCACAATAGAAGCAAATCCCCAAGTATCCAAATAATAAATATCCTTGCAAGAATAAGAAAAACAAGGGTCCCAAACCCTCTCAACTGGATCTTGCTCCCAATTGTGATAAAGGAATCAAGTTAAAAGGAAAGAAGACTAAGAGACATTGCAATTTTTGTGAGTGATATGGTCATATAGAGTCTAAATTTCACTAAGAATATAGAATCCTTAGAAGTAGCAATGAAGAATAACAACAACAATACATATATTTCTTCTTTTGACTATTCTTCTCGTGGACATGCACTTTCTACCTCTAGTTTTTCTTTCAATGCGAGATCTACTTATTCTTCTAATGAGTGGCTTATAATATGGCTAGGGATAAATCCATATTTTATGCTCTTAATTCAAATGTAATACAAAACAAATATGTATTGGTGATGATAGATCTTTTAGTGTTCTAGGGTCTATAAAAGTTTAACTAGATGACAACCATTTTAATTATGTATTATGCAATCCAAGTATTTTTTACAACCTTATATTAGTGTATCAAATCACTAATTTAGGTGAAGGAAAAACCATATAATATTCATCTAATCGATTTGTTATCAAATATTTAAAGGATCCCAACCATATCTTAGCAACTGGAAGTTTTTATGTTATTACCATCTTGTACAAATTTACAACTTTGGTCATAATATATTACCTTAGTTTTCATTGCTCATAATGATGACATGATCATACTTTGAAATGAGAAATTTGATCATTTATACTATCTCTCATTGTGGAAACTATGCAAACAAAATATGATGCCTATTCTTCATCTCATTTCTTTCAAAGATGGCTTTTTTTTTAGCCATGTTCTCAACAACCATCATCATGAGAGTTTTGGAAAATGTTGCTCTTAGCACACATCAACCCCATTGCAACTTGTTCATGGTGATTTATGTGGTCCACTCCATTATGGGTCTCTCTCTAGGTTTCATTACTTCTTATCATTCATTAACAACTTCTCCAAATGCACTTAGATTTATTTCATAGAACTTAAGAGTGACGCTTTTGACATGTTTTTGGTCTACAAGGCTCCTGTAGACAAATAATTTGGACATTAACTTCAAAAGTTAAGAACAAATAATAGTGTTGAATATGTTTTAAAACAAATTTACAACTAATTACACTATACAAGGCATTTAGGTGCAACACATTGTTCCATATACACCACAATAATATGGTGTTGTTGATAGAAATAATCATGCATTAAAACAAATGGTAAATAGTATGACCAAATATAACGGATTGAGTCTTCATTTTTGGGTGGAATATATTAATTGTGTCATACTCAATCACAGCCCCACATTTAAGGCTTTAAAACATATAACACCAAAAGAAGCACGAAGTAACATTAAACCATATATAAGTCGTTTTTGTGTGTTTGTTAGTGAATCTTGCGTTCACATTTGTGATGAGGAAGTGAATTTTTGTTGGATACTATGAATGTGTAAAAGGTTATAAACTTATTCAACTTCATTAAAAATAAATAATTATTATGAGAGATATACATTTTAATGAAGGTCTCTCAGCCTACATACCTAATTCAATGTTAGTTCCATCTTCAATGAATGTGTCATCTCCCTTTCCTTATTTTGCCCCCAATTTTTCTACTAGAACCCCTATTCTAATTTATTATTCTACATGTGATAATCGTGAGTATGAAAATCCATCTTTGCCTACTCACCCTCTAGTTGACTCCATTGAACATGAAACTATACCAATACCACAACTTGCTAGATGGGTCTATACAACACAAGAAGTGGTTGGTGATCTTGTCACTGATCCTTCTAATCAACATCATATACATTCAAAGTTCTAGAAAGCATCCTCTATCTTGGCTCAAGTTTTAGAGACTCGTGGACTAAAACATTTCAGAAGCTTCTAGCCATATAGATTGGGATGTAGTAATGAATGAGGAATACCATTCCTTAATGGAAAATGATACCTGGGGTCTTATCCCTCTTCTGAAAGGAAGAAAACTTGTAATGAGATGTAAATGGGAATATAGGACTAAGTATGCAACATATGGAAGTGTTGATAAATGTAAATCCTGATTAGTTGCCAAAATATTTTCTCAAGTAGAATGAATTGACTATACTGAAACCTTTTACCCTATAGCCAAAATGAATTCCATCTACCTTACTCTGTCCCTTGCAACATCGTACAAATGGGAGGTAAATTAGATGGATGTTAAATATGCATTCTTGCATGGGTATTTACAGGAATAAATTTACACGGGACAACCTCTTGATGATATTTAGAATGACTCTAGACGTTTTTTCCACCTTAAGAAAACTCCTTAGTCTTGGTATACAAAAATGGATAACTTTCTTATTGAAACCATATTTTATAGATGTCATTCTAACCCCAATGTCTATAACAATAAAGTGAGTGACCATCTCGTCATACCTTTTCTCTATGTTGAAAACCTTATACTCACTAGTAGGGACCCAAACTTCTAAACCATGTGAAATCCATTCTTAGAGAGAAATTTGATATGATAGACTTAGGACATTCACATTATTTTATTGGAGTCCAAGTCTTTCAAACCAAAGAATGCATTTCCATTTCCCAGGCTAAGTATGCATGTGACCTTATCCGTTGCTTTCATATGAAATATTATAAACTAGCCCCATCTCCCTTTTAGTCTTCATTCAAAATTGATGCTAGTTGTACCACACCCAAAGTAGATGCCACTTTGTACTATGAAATAGTTTATATCCTTTTGTATATTACTTATTCTTATCCTAATATTTCCTTTTCTATTGTTATTATTTCTTAGTACATGAAAATACCCATGAGAGACATTGGGAAGAATCAAGAGGATAATTTATTATATTCAAGGCATAGTTCAACTTAGGATACAATAGAGTTCAATGATGAATCCACTGATGATTGGTTTCACTAATCCCAATTGAGCTAGCAACCCTCATGATCAAAAGTCTAATGCAAATTTTAGTTTTATTCTTGGTTCCAGACCTATCACTTAGGCGTGTATGAAGAAAATTCCCCTTTCTATTTCTTAAATAGAATAAAAGTATCAAGTAGAAATTCATGTAATTAAAGAAGAAAATTCAACAACACTCTAGTGTGACAATAAAAGTGACATTAAAGTCACCAAATATACAATTAAATATAAGAATAATAGACACATTGAGTTACATGTGCACTTCATCAAGAAGCTTATTCATGATCATGTCCTTAAAATTCTCTATTATTGAACATATGATCAAATTGTAGACATTTTCACGAACACCCTTATAGAAGCCAAGTTTTCAAATCTTTGATCTATGTTAGGATTTAAACAATTTTCCATTAAGGGGGATAGGCTCTAATGATTCCATCCTTCTCCTATTGTGTCACCTTTGAAACTCCTTCAATCCTACCTCAAGTTTTTCTTAAGGGGGGATGCAACTAGGATATTAAGACACTTAAGAGTTAGTTAAGATCAACTAGGTATAACATTTCTTTTGGTAAAGTGTGTTTCTTTAATGCACTTTTGAAACTAACTAATACATCGTCAAAATTATGTTCTAGACATAAATTGATCTGACGACCCATCTTCTCCTAGGTATAATGACACTTGATCTAGTACTTAACACATGATTGGTCCATGATCTCTATTTAAATATCATGGATTTTTATTTGCTAATGATTTATTATGAGATATGTTCATGTAGTCTATTTTCTTTTTTCATTAATATATTTCCTCATGTGTCCATTTTGATAGGGGTCATAGAATATTTCTCTCTTTGAGTGTTTTAACCACATAAACACTAGTGTATAGATATTTGATTTATGTGTGTGATAATTTGTCTTATAGTGTTCAACCTAGATAGATATAAATTATTTTCAAATATTATCAGTATCGAATGTGGAAATTTTGAAAATCTATGAGCCTTCCATGTTAGACTAGGAAATTGGCAGGTAAGTCTTACCTACCATAGAGGAATTAAAACCAAAATCTCAGGTAGAGTTAGCAGAGGATATAATTTTGTAGAATAACTAAAATAAACTAAATGTGGGTAGCAATAACTATAGAAATTGGTTGAAAGGAAAACTTCCAAGCAAGGAGAAATGGAACTCTAGGGTGAAAGAAGAGGAAAGACATTCTCACATGTTTTAGTAAAATCTTTTAGGGACCAAAATCCTCCCAAGATGGGGGGGTATGATCCAAAATGGAACACTATATAATTTTTTGTCTATTTGTGTACTTTCTTAGTGGAAAACCTAGAGCTATTAACTTGTAGGGCCCATTTTAGGGGCAAGTCCTATTTTGGTGATTTGGGGTCCTAAAACTTTAGGAACACATTTTGGGCATTACATGGTAATTTTGGGGTCAAAACATAGCAACAAGATATTCATCCCTACATCAAGTTTTTACATGTTGATATCTTTCCAATGGCACAAAAATTACCTCGATAGGAGTTCGTATGAGGAAGTTATACCTCCCACACGTTGACCTATCATTTTGACCACCATGGTTATATGTGGATGTCATGGTAGCTCCCATTACCCACACATGCAAAGCTAATCATGTGTGGACTTTCAAAAATATTCTAGAGGGTCTAAAACCATAACCCTAGTTGGGATTTGAGGCATGCAAAACACTAACCCTAACCCTAAATTACTATCAAGAAATTTAAAAACTAGGTTTCTAGGAAACAAAGAGATTTTATTCTTGTTGTATTGATTTACTATTCCATAGTTGATTTTATAGATAAAAACAAGTGGCATATTATGAGTGGAATAGAGAAAGTAAAAGAATTTGTAGTAGTCATACAAGGCACAATGTCTATTTCAAATCCATATTGAGTTCATCTTTCTTTGTATTTTCATTTCATAACTCAGAAGATAAGAACAAGGCATAGTCTTGAGCTTCTAGAAGGGTTTACCCATATTGGTTTTCTCAAGATGTATGTTGTTTTCATTGTGTGTATGTTGTGGTTTTTATTGTTTTACCTCATTTTATTGCACTCTTAGTTTAGTTTGGTAATATTAAGTTCTAATAATAAGTAAACAATGCATAATAGAAATATTTTGTAGAAACTTGTAAGATTTGTTATGATGAAATATTCCAGTTGAATATTCATGGAATTTTACAGATCAAATATTATCACATTTGATTTGAGAAGAAATTGTGGTGTGATGAAGAAATAGAGATCCTAGAGAGGTCATTAACCCCAATTTGGAAGATCAAACGTATAGTTTTGTTAAAGCTAACCTAAAGAAGAAAATCAATATTACCAAAATAAGAGAAAACTCTCATGAGATCCATACTGAAATAGGGGGTGGGTAATCCTTAAAATGCATGGGATGAAAGAATTTTTTGATCTTTGTGATACTAAGAAGGTGGGGGATGAAATGTTTTTTATCTTATAATGTCCTATGCATTTTTTTTCCATGTAACAATGTCAAGGGAAAACCCTTAGGTACTTTCCACAATTTCGAGGATGGTGCCTAGATTAAACCATAGATTCTACAGGGCTCGAAGTTGTTACAAAAATATACTCATTATCAGCTCAACATGTCACTTTCCGGGAATACAACCTGGGTGGGGAGGATAACACTCCATCTCACAACCACTCGGGCTAAACCCAATTGAGAATAATGTCTTATGTATGCCCACATTATATATANAAATTTAAAAAAAAAAACAATTAATTCCTTTTCATTTTTATTGAGTTACCATAAACCAAAATTGATCTAAGTGAAAGGTAACAATAATCCTTATCAACTTTAAACAATGATGATTAATTATTCTTTTATTACAAACTTTGTTAATTAAATGTTTATTGTAAATATTTAAATAAAAAAGGATGAAATATATTATGAAATACGTTTTAAATTATATATTTTAAGGTTGTCTAAGTAAAAACATTTTTTTTTAAATGCATCAAATTAAATTGTTTACAAAAGAGAATTGTTAGATGAAAATCTAGTTTTTATTTATTTTAAAAAACAACTTTTAATAGAAATAAAATAATCTTTTATAATGAAAATATTAACTATTAATTTTTTTAATCCATTATTACAAACAACATTTCACAATTTAAAAGAATATTTTCATAATATGTTTAGGAATAAAAAACTTTCAATTATTTACAATTATTTTGTAATATTAATGTTATTAAATATTAGGTTAGACTACATTTTTAAAATCTAACTACTGTTGGCATGTTTTACAGGGATCGTATTCTTGTCATTGATGACAAGTACAACAACGACGATGGATTAAGTACAGGAAGAATGTGCCAGGAGGGCACCAAAAGTATTTTGGGAAGACGCAACAAAGCAAGCTCAATAAGATCAAAAGAGATAGTGCAGAGTATGCGTGTTTGTCATTGATGGCAAAGATCACGACCAGCAGCACAGGGATAATGGCATGGAAATGGCAATTTCAACAAGTGATCGTTGGATCCCATTTAGAATCGTAAACTCCAAGAGTCAAGGAAGCAACTCACAGAAGAAAATCGCGAAATGTGAAACCACGACTTAATCTCCATTTCGGAGTTTCGGATACCGGGAGTTGGAGGTGTCTAGGACACTCATGACAAGAATGCCGAAATCACGAAATGAGAAAACACGACTTAATCTAAGTTGTTGATAAAAGGGAGATCGTGGACCGTTGATCTGACTCCATTTCGGAGTTTCAGATACCGGGAGTTGGAGGTGTCAAGAACACTCACGACAAGAATGACGAAATCGTGAAATGTGAAACCACGACTTACTCTGAGTCATTGATCAAAGGGAGATTGTGGACCGTTGATCTGAATCCATTTCAGAGATTCGGATACCGGGAGTTGGAGGATTCAAGGAAGCAACTCACGGCAAGAACTCGCGATATGCGAAATCACGAAAATATCTGGACCGTCGAACCATCAAGATTGTGGACCGTTGATCTGACTCGATTTCAGAGTTTCGACGATCGCAACATGAATAGTCGAGACTCTTCATCACAGGAGTCTCAAAGTTGCGAAATGTGAAACGTCGAAAATTTCGGGGTTCGTGACTTGGAGTGTCGAAACACTTCAACACGGAAATGTCGAAACGCCGAAATGCGAAACGCCAAAAATTTCGAGGTTCGTGACTTGGAGTGTCGAAACACTTCAACATAGAAATGCCGAAACACCGAAATGTGAAACACCGAAAATTTCGGGGTTCGTGACTTGGAGTGTCGAAACACTTCACCACAGAAATGTCGAAACGTCGAAATGCAAAACGCCGAAATACCTTTTGGTGTAGGTTGTGGTCACCTTCAGTGGTCATGTGAGAGGGAGGAGCTAGCACCAAGCTAAGCTCCTTTTCGGCTATTGTAACATGAAGAGACGAGACTCTTCACCACAGGAATGCCGAAATGTCAAAATGCTAAAATGCGAAATGTGTGTTCAGAATTGGCCCCTGGTCATAACCTGTGGTCACATCGACGAAGGCTCAAGGGAGGAGCTAGCATGAAGCTAATCTCCATTTCGGAGATCTCGACTTGGAGAGTCGAGATGCCTCACAACAGAAATTGTCGAAATGCGAATCGCGAAAACGCCTTTTGAACAGGCGTGTGGTCACCGCCTGAGGCCACATGTGAAAGGAAAGGTGAAAGGTGCCAAAGGCATAAGGCTCAAGAGGTTCATAGTGTAACTGCCAGAAACCACTGATTTTTTCTGCACAGAAAAATCAAAGAGGCCTCAGTTTGATTGCCAGAGGAGCTCAAGAGCCTCAAGGCATCTGCCAGTGGAATGAAGACTGTTCATAGAGGCGGTTGACAAATGCAAGAGCGTTGAAGCCTGTAACTGCAACAAAGAGGATGAGCTCAACTATGATAGGGAAGGCGAAGAGTCTCGACTGCTAGACAGGCTATGGAATCTCAACATAACACCCAGTGATGATGAACGCATGGGTATAACCGCCAGAAAAGCTGAGGAATTGCCATGATGATCAGTAAGAGGACTCGACACGAGGAGAACATGTAGAACAGAGAGAGTGTGTTGATGCTGGAGGGAGTGAAGCGGTTGCAAGGTGGAGTGGCAGTGAATATCCCGATGTTGAGAACAATGGTGGGGTGTAGAGCATGCAGAAGTATTGCGCATATAGTATGCACAAGGTGCACAAAGACTATAGGATTGCATAACAAAGAAGAGATGAGTGCTGCTGTTGAGAGTGATTCAGGCGTGTAGAAGGAGGCAGTGTGTAGCAACTGAAATACATAGAAGAGGAATGGTGCATTGAATGGACATGGCGCACATAAAAGGCAGAAGAACAGAAAGCGCAAGGCATGTGTGCAGGAAGATAGTGAGGCAGACAGAGCAAGGCAGTGTAGCAGAACAGTGATGAGACTGGTAAGCCATTGATGAACATTATATCATTGTAATAAGTTTCAGTAGCAAAGATTGATATTTCAGGGTGGTAGGGAGGTGCTAGGGAGGACTGTTGTCCTCAGAGGTTCAAGTGGGTGCTTGAACACAGGGAGTTGTAGCTTCCATCTGGTTGCAGNTAAAATAAACAGAAGAGGAATGGTGCATTGAATGGACATGACGCACAGAGCATAAAATGTAGAAGAACAAAAAGCGAAAGGCATGTGTGCAGGAAGACAGTGAGGCAAACAGAGTAGGGCAGTGTAGCAGAACAATGATAAGACTGGTAAGCCATTGATGAACATTATATCACTGTAATAAGTTTAAATAGCAAAAATTCATATTTCAGGGTGGTAGGGAGGTGTTAGGGAGGACTGTTGTCCTCAGAGGTTCAAGTGGGTGCTTGAACACAGGGAGTTGTAGCTTCCATCTGGTTGCAGCCAGAGAAACCAGGGTGGCAGGGTGGTGCAAGGGAGAACATTGGTTCTCTGATATACAGGTCGGTGCCTGTGTAACTGGAAGTTGGTGCTTCCATCCAGTTGGTGTTGGAACTCTAGGAAGTTGGTGCTTCCATCCAGTTGGTGTTGGAACTCTTAGGGAGTTGGTGCTTCCTTCTAGTGGGTGCTAGATAAACCAGGGAGTTGATGCTTCCTTCTAGTGGGTGCTTCCTTAGAAAATATCTGTCTCTATGTATCTCATATGTGTGAATGATGTTGAATGTTCTATTGCTTACTTCCTTGCATTATTGTGATTGTCATTGAGGGCTCTGTAAAGAGATTAAAATAAGCATAATTGTTTAAACACGGTAACAATTGATTCACCCCCTTCCCCCACCTCTTAGTTGTCTAACAACTACATATTTTATGAAAGTGTAAATGTATACATTATTTAAGTTGACATGTTTTATAAATATGATACTTTTTTAATGAGGGGAAATAGGTGCAAGGAGAATCAACACATATTGTAAAAGAAACAAGAGAGATAGCCATTAATTTACAGTACAACTGGTTAAAGAGCTCGCAGAAACTCGTTAAAGAATTAGCAGAAATCCTTGGCAATAGAGAGAGTTTGGCAATGGAGAGAGGGAAATTAATTTCATCCGATCCAATCCTCTCCTCCTTCTGGTGGCCCTTCTGGTGGCCTCATCCTCATAGTAGCATCACCCTCTCGTCCTCGACCTACAAATCCTTGAAACAAACAAGTTTAATCATTAAAATTAAATTCATTAAACTTTTGAACATCTATATACATTAAAGGTGCATTAAAACACATTGATTATTAATTATTAATAAATAAAACTTATCAATTCTCTTTTCTGTTTTCCTTACTTCCTTTTAACTTTAATCCACTTCTTAAAAAATATTATATAAAAAAAAAATCTCAAATATGCATTAAAAGGTACATTAAAACACATTGATTATTAATTATTAATAAATAATCTAAAAAAATTATAAATGAATTAATAGTAAATTAGAATTCATATTTCCAAAATTTATATAAAATACCAAACCATTTTAGAACTCATATTATATTACTTTTTAAATAGCTATAAATAAATTTGTTAATTATATTTCTTAACAACTATGGTTGTAATGAAGAAACAACTTTAAAAAATAAATAAATTGAAGAAACAACTTTCATCAGTAAACTTGAACAACATATTTCATCAATATGTTCAATAGGCTACATGAGCGTTTAAAAACTTGAACAACATATTTCATCAATATATTCAATAGGCTACATGAGCGTTTAATTGTTAAATTTTGAACATCTATATGCATTAAAGGTGCATTAAAACACATCGATTCCAGTGTTACCTTGGCACAGTCTTCTGGAGAAAAGGCAGGACAGATAGCACAGGCCAGGATAGATAGCACCTTAAGGAGATGGCACTGCGAGAGAGAATTCAGTTCTAAACTTTGAAATTGCAAAAAATAATTTTGAAGAAAATATTGAAGCAAAGTTTGTATGGTCATTTAATTTTTTTATATAATTTAAAAAAAATACACCATCCAAGATTGTAGTACCACACTCTGTCTCCGTTGAACAAAGACGGCATCCAAAAATAGATGGAGAAAATGCAGGCGAGTCATTTAATAAGTCGATGGAGCAGCCGAGCTCTGTGGGGTATTGTGGCCACCTTCTTCCTCCTCCTCCACCATGAATGTTGTTAGCTTGCCTGCATTGCAAGCGTACCACTGGTTCAAATTTCAAAATTTATCCAGGACGATAATCAATTACTCAAAAAGGACGTCTTTTGTAATTATTGAAATCTCATGTTGTAGAAGATACACTCCACAAATCAAGAGATCCCAGACCATGTCAATACTCCACAGAAAGTAGAAAACAGTAATAATAATCCAGAACCGAGAAGGTGCAGGATCCCAGGGCGTTCACGGACTCCTTCTCGTCAATCAAGTGCTGCTAAGGCAAATGGAAAGCGGTCGAAAGAGAACATTCAAAATAGATTGTCATTGAACATTGTGACTCTAACTTTACCGATATAAACCCTGAAATACCCAGATAACCTAAATCCACGGACGAAAGCACTTACACAGCAAAATCGATACATAATCCACATAAATTCAAGATCTCATGGATAACAAAAAGACTTACCATTTCCGCAGATTCTCAGAAGCAAACTCTGCGAAAAATCGCCCGATACCGCCAAAGTGGATGCATAGATCACGAAAAGGTATTTCTATTGTGAAAAGAGACTTTTAGTAAAGTGATTGTTAAGGAGTGCAAGCAATAAGGTTTCTAGTTCTTAGGTAAGGTCTATAGTTCACAGGCATTTCCCCAGGCATTGCATTTCAGCTTTCCTTTGAGGGCTATGGCTCGGAGGGACATGGAGAATCTCATGGAGAAGCTATTGTATTATATATGTTGCGGTGGTGAGCGCAACGAACGAAGCTTTCTCTCTGACTGAAAGGAAGAGAGGAAGTGGGTCAAGGTGAGTGTAGCGAGCTTCACATGGAATAAGGCCCACACCAGAGACGATGAAGAGGGTCGCCAAGCTTCGGTTCTTCACTCTATGGCTTGTCGATAAAGCTAGTACCGGAAGTTTCTATGGTCGGCCAGTCCAAAGGCAGCCTCGTAGCGCCTCCAACAATCGGGTGCAGTACCTTAGTCAATTATCATCATCCCTCAGGCTCAACAATGAGCGATGTAATGCATAAGATGATAGAAGATGGAAAATTTGAAGGCGAATGGTGCAGAACGAATGAGGGTTTGGCTTAGGTAAGAACACGTTAGATAGATTATTTGAAAAAGACATCCAACAGTATTACCAGCAACATAGAAGGAAGTTATGCATCACCTGTGTTTGTTGTAGAATCACTGGCTACAATGGCGCTTTGTTAATATCCGAGCACAGGTTACACATCAAGAATTGATTGCTTCCTCCTCATAGGGGCATAAGTCCGCATACAAATTGGTTTTCTCTTCTGTTCAGGCTGGTGCAACGATGGACATTGGATCGACTATGTTTCAGGTACCGTATTTTCTGCATCATGAAAATTTACCCATTGCAACATTTGAGCTCCATAAGGCTTGTTGGAGCCTCAACAAGCATGTCCAGATCCTATCTCAGTACTTGGCTTTCTCTCCAGGTCCCAACTCACCAAGCGTGTCCAGCTCCAGSTCCGAGCTTAGTACGTCTAAGTTTTAACAATTTTTGAAATTTAATATTTAAAAATTAATTTTTCGTTCTAACAAAACCAAAAAATAATTTCATGCATACAAGGGGAAATTAAGTCCCATCCTATAATATCGATCAATCAAAAATAAAAAATTAAATTAATAAAGAATATTAAAAAACATTTACAAAATTTAGTAAAAATGTTACAAAACACACCAATTAATTCACAGAATGCATCTATTAATAAGCGATCAACGATTGTTGACCGCTAGGCAAAATATAGAGATTGAGTAGGATTATCCAAATACCACAAGTGATGGTAGAAAAATATGGTAGTATTGAATTCTATAAGGAAAGAGTTCAAAATCACCTAGCAAATGTTAAGGATAATGAAAAAATGGAAATAAAAATGCACAAAATCAAGATAATTGGGGGGAAACACTTCAATCAACGCACCTCCTATGATTTATTTATTTTAAAAACCTTAAATGGAAATGAATTGAAGTGACATGTGACACATAGTGAGGTGTGCAAAGAAGTTTCCATTAATACCCTTGTGGTCATTAGTACCATTGCATATTATTTCACCTACATTGAAATTTTTGTGGAATTAATGGTATAGTTAATGGGTTCTTGTTCTTTTATGTTTTTTTATTTCCATAGCTAGAAGAGGGAAGGAAAGGTGTGGAGTGACAATACTTGGCATGGTTGGTGATCCTCCCTTCTAGGTTCGCATATGGGTAGTTGAGAAAAAAGATGAGGTTTACAAGGAGTTTGGTGGAGAGGAATTTTTTCAACCCAAAGTTAAAATTTGGCTCAATATTTGCTAGAGAGAGATTAGTTCAGTCACTTCTAGCGACATGGGTAGTTTCCATTGTGACTTGAACCATTTTTATATGTGTGAAAATAGATACCTAAGGTGGGTATTGGGAAGATGTAAGTCAATTCGTTTACATACCTTTCCACTCTTTTATCTTCTGGTTCATCTAGTCTATATCGAATTGCTAATCAATAAAATTATTCACTATACTCATGAACACTCATATTGTAATGAACCTTAGTAGAGAAAGATAAAACCTCTTAGCTTCAAAATAAAAAAATGTATCCACAAAATAGACAACCCAACAATATAGAGAAAAATATTTAGGTAGGGTAATGCTATTAATTACTCATTATGGAAGGATTCACTCCACAATCTATTCTTGCTACAATATAATACTCAACATATCTTAGTAAAATGATACTCATGTGTATTTGTACTTTCTCATGAGTATTCCTAAGTGTCTATGCCAACTACCCCTCATTATGATATTATTTCTTCTAACTACATAGTGGGCCTATTCCATAATTATAGCCACATTACATTCATCATCCCCTTCTATACATCCCTCAGTACCTTGGATTATACTCCCTAGGTACATTACATTCCATCCCCCTTCACATTTTTCCTCTTAAAAAACTGAGTGAAGCCATATAATATGATATGTTAAGCAATGCAACTAGTTGACACTATGCATGAGCATCCATCCATCCTAGTGAAATGTGGACATGGGGTCCAATAGTTTTTTTTCACCTTGGTCTGGACTCTAGTTTCTCCTATGGTTTCATGTTGTCACTACACTACTCTTATATTACCATGCATTGTGTTTAGTCATCCATGTACCTCCACACTAGGTGCTGCTATGGTCCCATGATGGTCCACTGTAAGTTTGTTGACACTTTGTATATTCTTCTTCACTTTTATGACCTTTCTGGGTATCTCCCTTGGATGCTTCTATATATTTTTCATTTAATGTGTTTGTACATACTGCAATGGGTTTCCAAACAATCATTGCTTCTTATGCTACCTTAGATTGTTCTTGTTTAGTAAGAGAAATATCATGCAATGTGATTTTATTTTTCTTGCATAAAAGCTTCATAAACATATTTTTCACATTCATATTTAATGTACCAATCAAATCCATCCAAGGATATCCAAGAATAATGTCCACATCATCTATATCTATAGCATCAAAATTATATTAAAAAACATATGTATCCCTGAACATTGTCACCTTGAACTTATGTGCTTTGAATATTCTTTGCAAGGACTTGCCATATTTTAGTCAAGCCAACATTGATGAAATTCTGCTTGTATCTAAGGTTTATATAAATAATTACCTTGTCTTGTTGGAGATATCCATGAACTTGTAGTAGGGATTTTTGAAATGAACTTTATCCTTATTCTTGGCATAAGATGGCTTGATTAAAAATAATTGTTCGTATTCTTCATCTAAAAGTGTCACTTTCCTATCAAAGTTAAGTGGCTACCATAATATGCCAACAACATTGCTTAAATTCATGAATAGGCAAACTCTTGAAGTCTTTAGGTTAAGTGACTTTATCCATTTTATGTATTCTTCCATACTAAGACCATCAAGGTTTCCTGTAAAATACATCATTCCTAGAAACAAACCCACAAATAAAACTAGAGTTTTAATCCCCATATTAGCAATGCATATATGTGTATATGATGAATGGTTGAGGTCCAAATGATGTAATATGTAAATGTACATTGAAGGAGAAGGAGAAGGAAAAAAAACATGGAGAACTATGATTCCACAAGAGAGGAAAGAGAGGGGACTTAGGGACTAAAGGGGGGTCAAAGATAAATAATATTATTTTATTCCTAAGAATTTAAGTATTTTACTTTATGTGTTCCTCAATATTTGGGACCTTGGGATTAATTGCCAAGATATATACTCTAGCTTCTCGTGAAGACATGCAGTTAATTATTGGCATGCAAATATAA
>SNQJ01S0009266.1:37119-52661 GCA_010110895.2 Picea sitchensis | reverse complement strand
TGCCACCCTCTTTTTCCCTTGAAAAAACTACAAAAAGAAAAAAAGAAAAAAAACATTCTTCCACTTCTTGCACAAGAAAAATCTATGATACCACTTATGAACCTTATTAGAGAAAATACAAAACCAATTGTCTTAAAAACAACAAAATGCATCCACATAATAGATGGAAAAAGACTACATAGATGACACTTAAGGTAGGGTAACACCATCCATTACTACTTATGGAAATAAACGCTTTGCAAGCCATGTTTTCAACAACACAATACTCAATATATCTGAATACAATGATACTCATGTGTATTTATAATTTTTCATTAGTATTCCTAGGAGTCTATACCAACTACCCTTCAATATTATATTATTTCGTCTCACTACATAGTGAGCTTATTCCATGAATATGACCACATTACATTCACTATCCTCTTGGGAACCTACCTAGGTACCCCAAATTATCCTCCCTAGGTACATTATACATATATCTATCTTGAATTATGCATTTATTTGTACAATATATGTTGTCAATATGTAAATAATAATTTCTCATGCAATTTACTTACCATGATCTTCCACTTTCTTATACTCCAAATACCTCTCTGCATCTACATTCTAGTCTACCAATGTTTCTACTTTCAAGATACCAACATAACTAGTAACATAAACGTGTGCAATTCCCCGTTCCTTCAAGAATTTGAGTAATTTCATTCCAAGGTATGATTCTTGATTATTCTTGTCTCATTCTTCTATATTTAGATTTTATTCCACTTTTGCATCTTCGTTCGATATGGTCTCAAATTCTTCAATTATTTGTCTCAATTATTCCCAATCTATATTCAATATATGATGTGTGTATCATACTAGTAATGGGAAATATCCTCAATTGATAATTTATATGTCTTTTCATCTCATAACTATGCCATGGCACCAAACAAAAACATTTATACCAAAACTTCTCCCACTAGAATTTCTATTCTCCACAACAATTCTACCAATCAATCTTCATTACTAGAATCATCTTCATTGATGTAGGAATCAAACTTTCCCTGACACCACCTAATGCAAGAAAGTAATCTTCATGATCAAAGTACATAATAGAAAACCAAAATAATACAAAAACAAATTCCATGAATAAAGGAAATGACAAATCAAAACAACTATTTTATTCAATTTCAAATCATCAATTCTCTAGGAAGTATTAAAATCATAATATTTCTTCTCTATAACAATAATATTTCAAGGACCAAGAAAAAAGTATGTCCATGTTATCCAGACTATACTTTATATTCAACCCCCTTCAACCCCTTTTAAATATGAACTAACGTAAATTATCCATTCCTAGGGCCACAAAACCATAATCGTTAGTGCTTAGCATAATCAACGAGTTGGATGTTCTCATGGCATAGAGTATCGAGTAAATAGATGTGTTTTTCATTGGGAAAATATTATGTACCTTAAAAAATAGAAATAAATGTTTCATATGTTGGGATATATACCATATCCATTATTCCTTGCTTTGCTTCATGGTGTTTGTTGATGGGATTTTCATTGATAGAATGGAAGGCCATGCATCACCCAATAATTGTTTTGCATAATACTTGGTCTCTTTAGTCATACCATTCTCCTAATTTTTGAAGATATCACTTTGGTCATCGATCGATGGTGAGATCGAGTGACCAAAAATTTATCATTAGGTTCTCAAGTACCTCCTTCCCAACTCTTTCCAAAATTTATGAGGGATTGTAATGTCCCTCCTAATGGATGTTATAAATACCTACTCACTACTATAATATTCTGAGTGAATTTTGGTCTAGGACTTCCATCAAACGATTAGTTGACTTACCCAAAACTCATTATAATAACCCCTCCTCTGTTGTTGTTATGTTTTTGGTTATCCCCTGATTGATGCATTGATTCAAACCATTCATCATCATACCCAAAACCCACTGTAAATCTCCTTTACCAATTGTTGTAGTGTTTTAGATGTAATTTTGGTTTATGCTTTTTTCAAATAGTTAGTTAACATACTGTAACTCCCCTGTAATGTTATCTTTGTTATTTTTGTTTGTATTTATTGATTGTCGGTCTGTATTTTTGTTTGTTTTTTCAAGAATAAATGATGGTTTTTGTGTCCAAATAAACATGTATAACTCACACAAAATATATAAGCAATGTTGTAAATAAATAATTCTCTATCAAACTAATACAACAACCAAGATACATGATTAAACAACCTAGCTTTATTATGAATCTAATATGAAGGTTTACACAACCAAAAAAACTCATATGAATCTAATATGAAAGGTTTCATACAACCAAAAAACTGTATGTAACAGAGTATGAATATCAAATGGAAGGATTGAAAGATTCATCAGAATGAAAGTGGATCAAAACTGATGGTTATAGCAGCCTCCAAAAACACCATAACCAACAAAGGGTTGGATCTTAGAATAACTCCACTTGGCAGTAAGAATACCCTGGATCAACCCTCTTTTTTATACACCAGAAATAGCAATGTATAGGCACATTTCTTGAAACATTTAGAGGATAATAGAAGCAATAAAACCAATCATATGTAAATCTAATTGATGTATTAATTTTGAATTGTAAATACTCCAACTTGGTAGTCTTGATACATCGAAGAATATCCCCTATGAACCCCATGATTTGTTGATATGAGGAAAACTTATTCAAGGGTGCCAGAAGCCGTAAAATATTGCCAAATCTCTTCTCTAGTTCCCACGATCTCTGCAAACAAATGAGGTGACCCTTCTTTCAAATTCCCACTACTATAAATGAGGGTTTGGCCTCCACAACAACACAATAAACTTATACAAATAACCACAAAACTTAGAAAAATAATGGATATTTTGTTCTGCAATGAATCCAAGTGAGAAATATGAGTGATTCCTCCTACCAATTAGCTAGGGTGGAATCTTTCACCATGGAAACCAATTCTCAGCAAGGGTTTTTCTCCAAAACCCCAAAGGCTCTAAGATCTCTCCAAACCAATAGGTAAAATAATCAACCAAAAAAATGAGAGAATGAGCTCTCATTGTAATTTTATAGCTCTTTTCCTTTTTTCCCCTCGATTGACTTTTTAATTTAACTTTGGTATTTCCTCGAAAATCACTTCATTAATTTATTAAGCATGTTTACTCCAAAAAGTGATTTATTTGACTTTAAAGCAATTTTGGCCACTGAAAGTCACTTTTTATCCTCTCCACCACTTATATCTCTTCAGATTGGTTCCAATGAGCTATTACATGAAGGTATCCCCTAAGATAATATGATCCAAATAATACCTTCAATTTATTTATATAAAATATGCTCAATAATAACCCAAAATGATGGAAATTGTCTGAATTCCACATAACTAAGAGTGAACTATGAAGAAATGACTCTAATAATGAAATATGGTGAATGGACTAACCTAGGAACCATATAATGCCTCTACATTTCCTGATATCACGGTTATCCTCATTTTACTCCCATGTTCAGGCTGACATAAACTCGCAGGGTTGCCTCTAACTGCAGGGCAGGGGAATCCAAAAATGGGGACATTACAATCCTCCATTCCCAAAGATTGATTTTCCTCAATAAATGCCATATCAACCATAATATCAACAACCTGCATCAAAATGGAAATAAGAGTGATCCCTGGGTTCCAAAGCAATCTGGAAGAAGTGAAGCACCCTCTACTCAAAGCGCTATCTTGCAAGGTACTAGCATGAGACATTGCATGAATACTATCGGTAAGTATAACAATCAAATACTGTAAATACTTAATCCACCCCTCATATAATATCCCACCTACAAAACCAATCCAATGCTCCATATGAATAGGCTCCTGAAAATAACAATAAACTCTCCCATCTTTACCAGCTACCAAATTGTCAACCCATGAAATCCCAGGGTCCCAAGCTATCCTAAAACATAACCCATGGCGTTGCACCACTCTGATCATAAATATCTGACCCTCATGCATAGATTATATCCTCCACTCCTATAACCCCAAGTTGTAATCCATAGAAGAACCATCCCCACTATTAAGGATCACATCCTGCAAGTGTATCTCGGGGAAGCCAAAGTTTGCAAGCTCTCTACCAGACTCAATCCTGGAGAGCAAAAGAGAAAATATTCCTAGCCATAACATACAAGCCTCAACATATCTTCCCATGTCTCTCCTAAAATGAAGTTGAATATACATTGTCAAAGGGATGGTATAGAATATGTCAACAAAACTATCTCTAAAATCAGAGATCTAGGAAAATCCTCTGTGGCCACAAATAAAAAAATCATCAATGACACTTAATATCCAAGTGTCGAATGGAAAATACCTAATACTCCAACACACCCAACCTACTGCAAACACCCAGACACCATCCAAAAAATATCCCACAACCGACTGCACCATATCCTGCAAGAGCCCAAAATATGTCTTCCCATGTACTGAAGTCACTATCATGAATAACATGGAAGAGAAAGGGAAATGTTAATCAATATGAAGTCCCCTTGGAATCATAGGGTTCAAAAGCATGGAATTAGTGGGAAAGTCATATCCTATGTCTAGATCATATCTAATTACAATCAATGTAAACCCCCAATCTCTCAACTGTTTTTATGAAGAAACCATCCAACGTATTTGCATGACATAAAATATAGTCCAATGTGAACTGATGGAAAAGTGGAAAGAGGTATCGTTTCTGAAATTTGATTCACCATCCCAATCCTGACTCAACAAAATGCCGCTGGAATCTGCACCTGGATCCCAAATCCCATGATCAAATCCCATCTCATCACTGGAATTAGACAGAGCTCCATCATCCCACTAAAAAATTGGATTATCAAAAGAATATATTGTATCCATATCAAACAATGGGTTATCAACTAGTTTAATGTTATCTTTCTCTTCAATTACTTGCTTTATTTCTTTACCCTTTCTCTATTTTTTTTTTCCCTAAATTGTTTGGTCACATAAAGATGATCTTCTACCTCAAGTAATGTATTTTGAGTGTTTCCCCATGCATTCTTGGTTGATTCAATCTCATTGGTGAGATCTTCAACCTTCACCCTTAATTCCTGGGATGTAGATATAGCGTCGTCTGCAATCTTAGTAGCCACATATCTATCTTTGATCATATTTAAATAGGATGATTTCATGTCTCCCATTGTGCTATTAATGTTTTGAAAATCAGTAAGGGAAACAATTTGTTCATGTTGATTTCTTGGTGTCTTTTGGATGAGATTGTCAACAAGACTCTTCATGTCATTAAACTTGGATAATGTTTGCACTTAATTTTCAATTAGCACCATTAATTATTTCTTCCAAGTTTCCTAATTAATGTCAAGAATATGCAATTTTAGTGAGTTGTTGTTATAATACATATAAAAATCAGAATTTCCTTCATACCTTATAATGGTGTCATCATGGATACCTCAAGTCTCCTATGCCTCTTATTCAGAAAGTGCATTAGTGATCTCAACAATGTCATCATTTGAATCTACTCCACTAGTGTCATCAAAGAACCTGGTAGTCACAAAAATCCCATTAGATTGGACTGAACTTGCAATCAAGGTTGTCATTTTGTCTCTTCCCTCATGCACCAATTCACCAATATAAGTTGCATGCATGTCTAAGAGGTCACCCTGTGTCTTTGTTATCCAATCCTCGTGTGACAAGGAATTTCCCCCATCATAAATTTATGATATAAATTCCTCTTCTTCCTCATGCTCCTCATGGGCTAAGAAAGGATTCATCTTCTACTCACACCGAGAAAACGCCATTTCAGCTAGGACCTGCTTCATGGATAAGGAATTTTTATCACCCTCCAACATGTTAGCTGATAAGATAAAATAAAGTGACTAGAGCACTTCATCACTTTCACTAACAAACAATGTCATGATGGAATGCATGGCTGTAATAACATTGCTAGCATGATCTTCTCTGATGGTAGAAAATAATTGATGAAACATTTTGAGAATTAGATCATTCAACCCCATATCAATCATGATATTTCCATATCTTATTTTTGCAAATGTTTCAATTATGGTGGCCTTCCTAGTAAATTGGGAACCTGTGACATCATCCAATCCTTGGAAATTATCCACCAACAACTGGAATATATCTTCATTGTGTGGTCATCATAATGAGTTGTAGGTGTTGAAATTATCATGAATTCACTCAAACATGAAGTTACCATGAGTCTTATTTCTTCATATATGTGTCTCAACAACTTTTTATTACCCAATGAAGACACTGTCAAAATCATGGTTGCTTGTTTTACTTGAGAAGGTGATTGATCTACCATATGTAAACAACCCTCAACTTCCTCCAAGATGTTGAGAAGAACATCCTTTAGCTGAAATACACATTCAAGTTTAATTCATGCACTAAAAAGTTTATTTGTCCAGACATCTTAAATCAATGACTCCATGATTTTCAAACCAACGGGATGGGAGGATACACCTCTCTGATATCACTGTAATGTCCCTCCTAATGGTTGTTATAAATACCTAGTCATTGTTGTAATATTTTGAGTGAATTTTGGTCTAGGACTTCCTTCAAACACTTAGTTGACTTACCCAAAACTCACTATAATAACCCCTCCTCTGTTGTTTTTATTTTTTTAGTGCTCCCATGGTTCATGCATTAAGTCAAATAGTTCATCATCATACCTAAAACCCATTGTAAATCTCCTTTACCAACTTTTGTAGTGTTTTATGTGTAATTTTGGTTTATGCCTTTTTTCAAACAGTTGGTTAACATATTATAGATCCCATGTAATGATCCCTTTGTTATTGTTGTTTGTATTTATTGTTTGTTGGTATGTATTTTTAGATTGATTTTTCAAGAAGAAATGATGGTTTTTGTGGCCAAATAAACATGTAGAACTCACACAAAATATAGCAGCAATGTTGTAACTAAAAAATTCTCTAACAAACTGATACAAAAGCCAAGATACATGATTAAACAACCCAACTTTATTATGAATCTAATTTGAATATTTACAAACCAAAACAACTCACAAATTTATATTGAATATCACATGAAATGGATGACAAGACTGCTGAGAAAATAAAAATTAAAGTGGCCCAGAACTAATGGTTGTAGCAACCTCCAAAAACACCATAACCAGCAAAGGGTTGGATTTGAGAATAACTCCACTTGGCAGCAAGAATACCCTAGATCGACCCTCTTTTTTATACACTAGAAATAACAATGTATAGGCACATTTCCCAAAAATTTTAGAGGAGAATAGCATTAGTAAAACCCAACATATATCAATTTGATTGATGTATTAATTTTGAATTGTAAATACTCCCACTTGGTAGCCTTGATAAACTGAAGCAATTTCCCTATGAACCCCATGATTTTCTGATATGAGGCAACCTTCTTAAAAAGTTCCACAAGCTGTAAAATACTAGCAAAGCTCTTATCTAGTGCCCACGATCATTGCAAACAAATGAGGGTTTGGCTCCACAACAACATAATAAATTCCTGCAAATAACCAAAAAAAATAGAAAATTAATGGACCTTTCTTCCGCAATGAATCCAAGTGATAAATCTGAGTAATTCCTCCTACTAATTATCTAGGGTGGAATATTTCACCACCGAAACCAATTCTCAGCAAGAGTTTTTCTCCAAAACCCCAAAGGCTCCAAGAGCTCTCTAAACCAATAGGTAAAATAATCAATCAACATAATAAGAGAATGGGATCCCATTGTACTTTTATACCTCTTTGTATTTTCCCCCCTCAAGTGAATTTTTAATTTAACTTTAGTATTTCCTCTAAAATTACTATTAATTTATTAATCCTTTTTACTCCAAAAAGTGATTTATTTGAGTTTAAAGCAATTTTGGCCACTAAAAGTCACTTTTTATCCTCTCCACCATTTAGAGCTCTTCATATCGGTTCCAATGACCTATTACATGAAGGTATCCCCTTAGATAATATGATCCAAATAATACCTTCAGTGTATTTAATTAAAGTATGCTCAATAATAACCCAAAATTATGAAAATCGTTAGAATGCCACGAAACCAAGAAAGAGTTGTGCAGAAATGATTTGAATGATGAAAGATGGTGAATGGACAATCTTGGGACACATATAACTCCAAATTTCCTGAGCTCACTTTTATCCTCATTTTACTCCTCTGGTTAGTATGGCATAAACTCATAAGGTCATCTCTGACTGTAGGGTAGGGGAATCCAAAAATGGGGACATTACAGGGATAATTAGGATCTTGTTGAGGTCTCAACAAGTCTCAACTTCACAAAACTTGGGGACCCTTTATTTGGATTTTGAGTGGTATTTCATTGAGGTTTCATCATGAAATGAATTTTTATTTCCTAATCCTAGCAAGGGAATGAAGTTTCATGATATTACTTGCTTAGGATTTTCCTCATATGGCATTTGTATTTGATCCTAGGGATTTAACTTAGTACATTTGGTTTTACAAATAAAATAGAGGGTTTATTTTTTGCGTACTTTCATTATGAATTTGATTTCATATTTTTTCTCATGTGTCAGTATTTGTTTCTATTTCTTAGTGAGTTTTTTTGTTGATCCAAACATCCTAATTGAATCCCTTGCAATTCTTGTTTCAAGTTTCATTTGAAAGGATCATGTTTGATATTCTCAATTCCTTGAGTAGGGTTTTATTTCGCTAGATATTCTTGTTGATCTTCCATGATTTCCCAATTGGACTCATTCATATGATCAATCTATATTTTTTATTGAATTCACTCCTTCACTAGTTCTGATCCCTTGATTGATCAATTTTTATTCTAATCAATATGATTCACAATTCAATATTTTCTTTCAAATTTGAGTCTTGATTTTGTGATCAGTACTCTTTTCCCCATTTCAATATTCACAAATTTTCCCCTGAATGGAAAATCAATCTTGATTTAACAATTAGGTCGAACTTTTGAATCAAACCATTTTAATTATGGGATCCATTATCTCTCCCCCTAGCCCCCCTTGATTCATTAATTAGGCATATTCTCATGATCGAGTGATATCACTCAAATGTGTCTTTCCCTCAATCGAGGTATTCTTAGTGATTGAGCCTTTTAGTAGATTTATATTTTTTCATTGTCGTTAATCCTTTGATCAAGATTGATTTCAAAATGGAATTGATCCATTGATCGGGATCAATTTCACAATCGAGTAAATTCATTGATCGAGCATGTTTAAAATAAATTCATTCAAATTTTTCTTCTAATCATTTGATGGGGCCCCATCAAAGGGTTGGACCTCTTTTTTTCTTTCACATCCAAATTCAGTCTGATTTAATAATTTTTCATGACATTTTGATCCCCCTTCTTACTTTTTATTCAAAAGAACATTTTCCCTTAATATCCCAATCAACCCTGATTTTGTGATTGGGTAGCTTCTTATTTAGCATTCAAAATTTATTTTTCCCATATTTCTCGATCGATGCCAATTTTGTAATTAGGCTTCTTTTGATATCCTTGTATTCTTTGAAAAGGACCACAAATGACCTTTACCCTTTCGAAAAAGCATGCAGATGCGCTTATGTATGAGCTTTCAATATCTTTCATGTTGATGATACCCTTTTCTTTAAACGTTTTTAGATTGAGAACATTGAAATATTTGGAGTATCTCGACATTTACATTACTTTCAAATTATCACGAACAATCAGATGAATTTTCTAACTGAGCATTTATGGATATCCCTTCCAATGTTTTTATTATAACAATCCTTGCCTTGGATGTGATTCTATAACCATTGAATGTTGATCATCCCAGGCCTATAAGGAGTTATTCTCAAAGAGCCTCTCAATTTTATTTTGAATAAAGGATTTGATAAAATTTAAAAGGAATGTCAAATCCATACCTCTTCAATTAAGATGCAAATTCATCTAGTATTTTATATTTGTTATCTAACTGAAATCCAAAGTTGTTGTTTGTTCATGCTAGCTAATCCATTGTTGTTTTGAGACAACCCAGTTTTAACGAATACTTGATTTCTAAAGGAATCATGATCTCGTTTAGGATTCAAAGTAAATGTATCTTAAATCATAATAAACCATGTTTTAGATCAAATAGCTAATTAGAGCTTCAATCAAAGGGATGTAATCAATGATTATTTTTTCAAATCACACAAACCGTAACTTGTAAAAATGTTTGATGATCAAATCAAATTTATAAAAAAATTGTATCATTTATCTTAAGTGATAACCCACTTATTTCTTGTTATGACCATTCGAATTTGGTGACAACATTAGTACCACATGTGCATCAATGACAATAATTAAAATAAAATCCTATAGTATGATATTAAATTAAAAATTCAAACTTTCATAGCAATTAGAGTGAACTTACAACAACAACAAAATTGCAATGGAAACTATACTTAGAAATACATGGAACTTTTTTTAACACAAATATACAACATGATATACCATATGCATGTTGAAAGAAATAAACACAAATAATACATTTAAAGTATTAAAAACATTTTCTTTGCATACATACATTTATATGAATTCAATAGAGAATTCATGGTTTTCCCAACAGTAACCATTATTACCTAATCATCAATATGGAATGAATATTTCCTAAAAATTTGGATGAATAATCACGAAGTCGGTGAAAATATTAAGAAAACCTATTACATATTCATAGAGTTTTGTTATACTTGGGGGAAAGGTATAAATGCATGTATAACTATGATCAAAATTAAGCTACGAAGACTTTATTTTTAATAAAAAAATATGGAAAAAATTAGCTTAAATTTATTTCGAAAATTTAAAATTTAGCCAAATTGGAATAATTTTGCTTACAAAAAAACAATGGATATAATACTTAATTTTTTTTTCCTTGGGATTATTCCAATGTTTAAACTAATGAATTATAATATGTTATGTTGTTTCTAATGGGTTAAGTACAAACTTGCACCCAATAGACAAGGTAAGAAAACGAAGAAAGTGAAAGAGAAACAAACCAAAGACAAGCAACCGGTTATGGAAACATCATTGAATTACTTTAAAATCCCAAGATATGTAGATACTTCACTTCAAACTAGTATCAATAATGCTCGTCACTACAAATAATTGTTCTCACTTATCAAGGATGGGGTAGGATTTCCCACTACCTCTAATCCAAATAAAAGATGACAACATGAGATTGATGGAGTAATTTTTTTACAAAATCCTTATATTCGTAATGTTGTAGCTAGGCCAGTGTAACACCCCCCCTTGCTAAACTGAGGATCATTACAATGTGGAAAATACATAAATTAAAAATTTTGAAACTAACTAATTTCCTGTAGCTTACCAACTACGAATTACAACCATATTTAACTATTTCCTGATACCATTAATTAAATGCATCTATATCATGCTATAATGAAATGAATGCATTCTAAATAACTCATCACAATAGAATATAAATTGTTCCCAAACACATATTTAATGCACAACAATTAAAACTCATAATGCAAGATAGAAAACAGATAAAACACTTAAATTTTTAAAATAATTGTGCAACGTGTTGCTTGGGATAAACGTTCCACCCAACCATAGATATGTTGTTCCAAATATCAACAACAAGTCACCCCTGAGCTGGGGATAGAAATCCACAAAAGAGGGTGGTCTCTCACTGTCCACTCACATCTCAGAAATTCCACAACCCACTAGTATTATCCTATAGCTATCCAAATTTTCCACCATCTATCTTCCTCTTGACATTCCCAACCCAAGGAATTTACCCCTTCACCAATCTCATTCCCTCAGAAATCATGTTCGTCTATCATGATCTATTTGGCACAGGTAACTAGGAATATCTCTACTGGGAAAATCAAGGGAGCTTACTGCTATGAAAACTAACAATAAAAATAGTAGCAAAAACTTGTTGTCACAATGCATCTCTCATAAATGAGTTCACTATTAAGGCCTAACAACCTATTTCTTTAGTCTTATGCTCCAAAATTTCCCCTCCATGGTTTCTCTAGCTCCAAGCTCTTATTTTCTTTCCTCTACTTGTTATTCATGCCAAAAACTTAACTGTCTAAAACTGTTGTAACTTCCTTACCAAATTTCCTCTCCTTTGGATTGCTTGCTTGACTCACACCCTTCCCCAAGTTTATTATACTCAATATCCATGGTCCCAATAACTAGGGGATATGACTTCTCACACCCACCCTCTTACATGCATTCAATATTGGCTTTGGGGACACTCAATCAGAAAATAGATGTTTAATACATAATGATAATAAAATTCAAGAATGTGGGTGGAATTAATATACATGGGTAATTCCCCCTTCGACCCCTCTTAGAAATTCACTTAGACCATCCCCTCTCTAGTGGATTAATTCAACCCCCATCTTTGTCCATGTCCCCCTAGTAGACGACACCACGTTTTACTATTAGAATTAAAAAATACAATTCACATATTACATATTTTGGTCGTGGCCACACATTATATATACATTGAGAATTAATTAAAAATTTGGATTATAGTGGGGAAATTACATTCCCCTTCCCCTACAATTTTCCGCTCTCCTCAGTGCACATTATGTCGATATACATATACAAATTTTCATCATCATACTAAGAAATGCAATTTTTCAATTTTACAACTCCAATAACATTTCCAACCAAAATCTTGTGTTCCTCTTAACCTGTTTATCCAAGGAATGTACCCCCATCACTGTTCCCAGTCCATCAGGTTGTACCATTCATTTTTTAGGACCTCTAATGCATGTTGGCTAGGACTCTATGATGCAGGAGCATCGCAAGCAAGTGCAAGCAAAGGATAATTGGATACGCACCATCACACATTTTGAAGATATTTTGAATTTCAAAAGGATGGCACATTAATGTAATATCTGGAGAGACACAAGTTCTCTTAAATTTTTTGGGGATTGTAACGCAGATATTGAGCATTGCTCTCATCTGTCGGTTGTAGAAAATTAATATAATCAATGTAAATTAGTTGTAGATCTTTTAATTCGACAAGATAGCTTAGAGTTGTAGGAGGGAAAAATCAAGCAATCTCCCTCATAGATGTATTGTATGATTATTATTCTCATTGTAAGAGTAGAGGCTGTAGAGAATAGGAGAGCGGAGGAGAAAAAAGACTATAAAAGTTGTATAAGAAAATAGTTGTTGCTATAGAACCCATGTACAGAAGCACTTGAGTTAACATAAGAATGGTTTGACTCAATTTCATGGTGTTGCTATGATTGTTGTTTGCATCTATTGAATGGTATGTTTACAATTTTCTTATATGATCTATTATGCATTTGTTTCAATGCTTTATGTGTATGATTTCCTATTAAATGTATGACATTTGTGAGAGGGAGAGTATGAGTTTCAATTTCTTCTATTCTTGAGAATTCCTGCAAGGAGTGCAATGAAAGTCCGCAAGGACTGCGTTGAGGAGATTCTGGGTTTTACCTCAGAAAAGATCAGGAGGGATAGAGTTGTTATTATACCATCAGAAGTGAAAGTATAGCACAGATCCGTGCAAGGTGTGAACAGACCAGGTTGAAGTCTGAGACTTTTCCAACCAAGTGAGTGGTTGAATAAATTATGTCGCAAGGAGTGTGCAGAGCTGGAGAGTTCAGATAATCAGAGATTATCATGAAGGCCACAAGGAGTGCGCACAAGGATTCCTTAGAACCCTTGAGTTTGCAGCAAGAATCAAGCTCAGGAAGGATAGAAACTTTGAAATTCCAGAGGATAGACGAGGTCAAAGTCATCTCGTAGAAACCAAGCTTAGGAGGAAGGATGCCAAGTTATTTGGCCAAGAGTCTTTGAGAACCTGAACGGACGGTTGAATTTCTCGAAGGGAGAAACACCGGTTTTCCGTGGACTGATTGGATCCAGTAGATAAACAGAGAGGTTAAGGTCGAGTGTCTTTCAACACTTGCAAGCCCATGAGAGGTAGCAGTAGTTAGAGATGTATTCACGAGAGCCGTTGATTTTTTATTGGAGTTTCAGCATTTCAGGAGTCAGGAGTGTGGAGGAAGTTGCTTCGGGAATCCCCGACACGCGAAATCCTGACGCGATATGGACCATCAGATCTTAGGAGGTTCAGGACCATTGATCTGTAGAAAGGAAGTTATGATTTCGAACTTCAGGGAAAAGGATAAGAGTTGAATCATGAACTCACGAGTCGCGAAATTCTGACGCGCTTGGAAGAGAGGCCCCAGGATTTGGTTGGAGGTCATATGGTGAAAGCATAAGGGAGGAACTAGTGGACCGTTATCCCTTTTCGATGTTTTGGGATCGGATGAGTCGGGGTGACTCACAGAAGGAATTCTGAAATCGTGAAATGCAAAGTCGCGAAACTTGAAGAGCCATTCGGGTTAAGTCGGTGGTCACGCCAGTGGGCATGGGGAGTGGAGGTTCGCACCTAGTGCTCGTTCACATAGGTGTAACTTCTATAAGGACATGTGGTTTTATATCCATTGAAGGTTCCATAAGAACTAAGGAGTCATTTGGAATCAAGAGAATAGGATGATCCAAAGACCGGGAGGTCAAGCAGACCCTGTTGAGGTAGGGGTGTTGCGTCAGGTGGTATAAAAGCTAACAATTTTTGGTTTTCTGTAGAAGGAAGACAAAGGAAAGTTGTGATTTGAATTCTGCGTGGACAGATTTGAAACAATACCGTCAAGGAGACGTCAAGAGAGACCCATGCCCGATCCAACCGTGGAAAGGGAAATGAGACACTTTTGTGCTTGATTGGATGCTATGGAGATGACACAAAGGCGAACACATAATACTGGAGATATCAGTGAGGCTAAAAGAGAAAACGAAGTTGGAGCCGAAGAAGAATTTGTAGCCGAATATGCTGCAGAGGAAAGTCTATTCAATTTTGTTGCAAGAATATGGTCCAGAGCAAAAATGGACATCCCAATGTATGAAGGCAACTTAGATGTTGAGGAGCTGCTAGATTGGTTTAGAGCTCTTGATAAATACTTTGACTATGAGAATATCGAAGAAGACAATAAATTAAAGCACGGAGTCACTAGACTGAAAGGGCATGCAACACTGTGGTGGGATGAACTGCAGGCTGACAGGCGTTGCAAAGGAAAACAAAGAATTAAAATATGGGATAGGATGGTAGTGAAGATGAAAGACAAATTCATACCCAGATATTACCAAACTAACCTGTTTCGAAGAATGAAAAATTTGAGACAGAAAGGGATGACAGTGAAGGAATACACTAAAGAGTTTTACAGGTTAAACATCAGAGCTGGTCATCACGAGAGTGATGATGAAAAGGTCACCAAATACATGAATGCCCTGAGATATGAGATTCAAGATGAGATGAGCATGGTGACAATCAAGAATGTGGAAGATGCTTATCATATTGTTTCAAAGGAAGAAGTAAAATTGGCCCAAAATCAAGTTCAAAGGAACAGAGGCAGAAGTTAGAGCAGAGGCAAATCAATTGTCCAGGACAAAGTACAAAATCCCAAGGATGAAGAAAAAAAACCTCATAACCACCCAGAAAGGGGAGGAAGCTCACAAGGAGGACACTATGCCGATAGGAACACTTTTCCTC
>SNQJ01S0009266.1:11305-37109 GCA_010110895.2 Picea sitchensis | reverse complement strand
ACTATAGAAGTTGTATAAGCAGATAACTGTTGCTATAGAATCCATGTATAGAAGCACTTGAGTTAATATAAGAATTCTTTGACTCAATTTCATGGTGTTGTTATGATTGTTGTTTTCATCTATTGAATGATATGTTTACACTTTTCTTATATTCTTTGTTATGCATTTGTTTCAATGCTTTATGCGTATGATATCATGTTGAATGTATGTATTCTGTGAGAGGGAGAGTATGAGTTTCAATTGCTTCTCTTCCTGAGAATTCCTACAAGGAGTGCAGCGAAAGTCCGCAAGGACTGCATTGACGAGATTCTGGGTTTTACCTCAGAAAATATCAGGAGGGATAGAGTTGTTCTTATACCATCAGAAGTGAAAGTATAGCACAGAGTCATGCAAGGTGTGCACAGGCCAGGTTGAAGTCTGAGACTTTTACAACCAAGTGAGTGGTTGAAGAAATTCTGTCACAAGGATTGTGTAGAGTTGGAGAGTTCAAATAATCATATATTATCGTGAAGGTCGCAAGGAGTGCGCGCAAGGATTCCTTAGAACCCTTGAGTTTGCATCAAGAATCAAGCTCAGGAAGGATAGAGACTTGGAAAGTCCAGAGGATAGACGAGGTCGAAGTCATCTCGCAGAAACCAAGCTCAGGAGGAAGGATGCCAAGTTATTTGGCTAGGAGTATTTGAGAACCTGAACAGACATTTGAATTTCTCGGAGGAAAAAACACCGATTTTCCGTGGACTAATTGGATCCAGTAGATCAATGGAGAGGTTAAGGCCAAGTGCCTTTCAACACTCGCAATCCTAGGAGAGGTAGCAGTCGTTAGAGATGGATTCACAAGATCCATTGATTTGTGATTGGAGTTTAGACATTTCGGTAGTTGGGGGAGTGTGGAGGAAGTTGTTTCAGGAATCCCCGACACGCAAAATCCCAACACAATCTGGACTGTCAGATCTTAGGAGGTTCAGAACCATTGATCTGTAGCAAGGAAGTCGTGAGTTCGGACTTCAAGGAAAAGGAGAAGAGTCACATCACGAACTCACAAGTCGCGCAATTTCGACGCGCTCGGAAGAGAGGCCCCAAGAATTGGCTGGAGGTCATATGGTGAAAGCATAAGGGAGGAACTAGTGGACCGTTAGCCCTTTTCAGGGTTTTGGAATTGGAGGAGTTAGGGTGACTCGCAACAGGAATTCCAAAATTGTGAAATGAGAAGTCATTCGGGTTAAGTCAGTGGTCACGTCAGTGGGCACGAGGAGTGGAGGTTTGTGCCTAGTGCTCATTCGCACATGGGTAATTTCTAGAAGGGCCTGTGGTTTTATATGCATTGAAGGTTCCATAGGAACTAAGGAGCCATTTCGACGCAAGAGAATAGGAAGATCCAAAGACCAGGAGGTCAAGCAGACCCTGTTGAGGTAGGGGTGTTGCATCAATCTGAGATGTGGTTCTGGAAGTCTAGCTGATCAAAATGGAGTCTTGCATTCTTATATTTTGTTTTCTTCAAAATTGACAAAAAATGACAGGTCTTCTTCCCACATGTATTCTTCATGTTCCACCTGGATCACAGTCCAATCAATTATGTGGTTAGGGTTAGGCACATATTTCTTCAATAATGACACATGAAATACATTATGCACTCTCATGGATGTAGGTAACACTATCATGTATGTAACTAGCCCTATATTTTCTAATATTTCAAAAGGTCCACTATATCTTGCTGCCAAATTTGGGAAACTTCCTAATATTAGCCAACTTCTCTTCTCCTTCACTTTTAAAAAAACATGTCACCTACTTTAAAATCTATAAAAAAATTGTTCTTATTTGCATAACTTTTCTTCCTGTCTTGGGTAGTCTTTAAATTCTTCTTGATCCTTGTCATTTTCTCTTCCATTTCGTTCAAAAATATTGCCTAATAACTATTTTGTTTGCTAGATTATCCCAACTCAATAATGTGTTACACTTTCTTCCATACGATGCCTCAAATGGGATAATTTTTAATGAGGCTCGATACTCGTTATTGTAAGAAAATTCAACCAAATGAATATAATCTTCCCATTTTCATGGTCGATCCATCACATACATTCTGAGCATGTCCTCAATTATATTTTTAGTCCTCCCCATTTTCCCATCTAACTCCAGGTGATATGTGGTAATGAGATTTAGATTTGTCCCAAATCCTTTGAACAAACCTTTCCAAAAATTGGAAGTGAAATTTGGATCTCTATATGAAACTATTTCCTTAGGAACCCAATGTAACCTAGTAAGTTCTTTCATGTAGATTTCTACAATATTTGTTTCCTTGTGTGTAGTCTTTGTTATCGCCACTCCTAGGGATAACTAAGGAGATGATGTCTCAAGGCCCTCAGGTTGCATACATGGAGTATCGATAGACATACCAGTAGGGAGAGCCCCACATCAAACCACTCATCACCTCGTGTTCAATGGCTACACCATCTTGGCTCACAGAGGAAAAAATGTCTTTCTCCATGAGGTAACGAGTCCAGTGTTGTGGTAAGTACATTTTAATAAATGAAGCATTTGAATATGTTGAAAGGGGTATTTTCTTGATCATGAAAACATTTCCTTGGAAATTATTCTCTTTTCCATATTTCACCTTGGTGGTTGACATTGTTGTCCTAGTAAGTGGTCACCCTCGGGGTAAGAGTTTCTACTTGGGGTCTCCTTGATGAGTCATCGTACCTCTCCCGCACATATGATCCATATTATTTTCGGAACGAAATGAGAGTGGAGATATAATAAAGAAATGTACAAGGATATATCAGATATATAACCATAAACATAGATATACAATAATACACAATTTCTATTAATGAGCGAAATGTACAAAACTGTAGAAATGCAGAGTGAAAGACTCACTATAATGGTGACAACTTATCTCTGAGAAGAGATGTGAAGGCTACGCACATTCACAAGAAGATGATTACAATGAGGATTTGAAGGCCTTTTTTACAATAAACATGAATTGCAAAACCCTAGACATCCAAAAAACTAACCCTAGGAGATGAAGCATCAAAATTCATGTGGGCCCCATTGGGGTAAGTTAGTACATCAACTTCCCGGGGTCGAAACTTTTTCATATGATCTTTGTTTAGGGTGCATGATAGCGTGTTGGAAATGTATTGACGAGGATATTCATTTCATAGGCTCAATCAGAGCCTTTGGCTATCATTGAGGTGTTCGATCATGAAAAAATGTCATATAGGCCCTCAAAATGGCCCCAGATGTTTGGGACCCAAAGAAAAGTTCCCAAAAAAATTGTTTTGAGCCAGTTGGAATAGGTGGGTGGCCACTGAAATTCACTTGGATCAATCCTACCTCCTTAGGAAGCAATGTTCTCCATTGTGTTGAGTTCTCAGGGGAGAGGGGGAAGCGTTTGTTGAGTCTAGACCTTGGTGAGTTGCTTTCCTTCCTGGAGAAGTTGTGTTGCTTGGCTTGTGGAAGGTTATCGAGAACCTGATGTTGGAAGGGTTGTAACTTTTTAACTAGTCTGACTACATAATATGACTGTGTGCAAAAGTAATATTTTCGCTTTTCTTCAATCTTGTCAACCTACTTTTGTTGGATAAAATGTACTTGGACTGAGGCTGCAGTGGTTACAATGTCCTTTTATTCACCTTTTGAACATATTGTGAAGAGGTTGAATGTTGTAGTATGATATATTACTTTGCGACACTATTTATGTGGGATAGTAGTCGGAACTACCTCTGGTATTCTGTAGAGATGAGCCCCTAGAGTAACAATGACACTACGGGGTCAAGACTCATAAATAGCATGGCACTTCCACATATATGGCTATCCAAAAAGAACATCACAAACATCCAGCGAGGAAACATCACATAATACCTCATCCTTGAAGGTCTTGATGTTGTATGACAAGTGACAATATTGGCTGACACAGACATCTCATTCCTGGTGAAGCCACCCGATTTTGTATGGTTGCGGGTGTCGTGTTGTCGACAATCCCAATTGTTTGACAAAATCTGCTGAGATGAGATTCTTCTGGCCTCCACTATCAATAATAAAATGTAGCAGGGTCCCCTTCACCCACATCTGTAAATGAAAAAGGTTCTCCCCCTCTTCAAGATCTACTCGTTCTTCTAGTTGAATTGTTTTGGTTGCGAAAGTAGCAATGGGGTCTACGTCGATGATATGTCTGCTCCCATTATTTTCTGAATTAGATTCCAAATCAGGGTTAGAATATTTTTCTTTGATCTCAGTCACCAATGATTGTTTTGAGTGACATTCCTCAGTGTTGTGCTAGGGGATTTTGTGGAAATCGCACCACTTTCCAGTGTCCTTCTTCGTCTTTTCGTTACCCTTCTTTTCCTGTGGCTTGGACTATTTTTTTGGAGGTTGGTTGCTAGGGTCGTCTTTACCTTACTTTGTCTTTTTCAGATTTGTAGACCCAAACTCCCATCTGTTATGGTGCTTAAATTTCTTTTCAAATTTGGCAGCATATCGATATGCATCTCCCAGTGATGAGATGTCCATAAAATCCATTTCAGTTTGAATGTACCTATGCAGATCCCCGCGGTATTTCAGAACCAAATGTCACTCAGAGTCTTTGATACACATCTTGGTGCACAAGGTATGAAAATTATTTGTGAACTCTTACACTGTTTGACCCCTCTCTTGTTGCAGTGTGTTCCATCTCATGTATTGGTCATCATAGTTACCTACAGGGTAATATTGTTCCTTGACTACATCCACAAAAAAATACCAAGTGGGATCGATCCCATATATTCCAGACTCCTCTAGGAATATTTGATCCCAGTAATTTTCCCACCAATTTTTTACATGGGGGAGAGAATTAAGGAGTGCGAAGGTGATCTTTTCCTTGTCAAAAAAATTGTGAATAGAGAAATAACCTTCTACATATTTAACCATTTTTCTAGGGCATCTGCATCTATCTGACCTTCAAATATGGGAATATCAAAATTAACTTGTAACTTTAAAGGAGAGGTGTCTCCAAAGTGGTCGCTTGATGAAGACACACCTTCTGTTATCGATAGACATTAAAGGATGTGGGAAAATTCTCCATCATTTCATCCCTCTATCGCGTGAGAGCTTGCTCAGACAACATATTAATATAATATTTTGTTCTGTCGTCTTTATTTTCTTCCTCCATGAAGGGTTTATTTGGCATGAGAGAGCGATTGTCCTTATGAGAGAAAAAATTGAGACCCAACTTTCTATACCCGAACCTCGTCAGGGACATGCACTGAAAAATGATAACAGTCTTCTCTGATACCACTGATATGGATTATTTTCACCATGAAATAAGAGTGGAGATATAATAAAGAAATGTACAGATATATATCAGATATATAACCATAAACATAGAGATACAATAATATACAATTTCTATTAATGAGCGAAATGTACAAAACTGTAGAAATACAGAGTGAAAGACTCGTTAGAATGGTGGCATCTTATCTATGAGAGAGATGTGATATGGCTATGCTCATTCACGAGAACAATGAGGCTCTGAAGGATTTTTTACAATAGACATGAATGCCAAAAAACCCTAAACATCCAAAACCTAACCCTAGTAGATGAAGCACAAAATTCATGTGGGCCCCTTTGGGGTAAGTTAGTACATCAACTTCTTGGGGTGTAACTGCATCTGATCTCGATTCGAGTGCATGATAGATTTTTGGAAAGTTCTTGACGTCTCCGTTCAGGGTGCATGATAGATTTTTGGAAAGTTCTTGACAAGAAGATTCATTTCATAGGATCAATCATATCCTTTGGCCATTATTGAGGTGCCCAACCATGGAAAAACGTTGTTTAGGTCCTCAAAATGGCCCTGGAAGTTTGGAACCCGAAAAATTGCTAAAAATGGTAAGTTGCCAAAAAACTATTTAGAGCCAGTTGGAATAGGTGGTTGGCCACTGAGATCCACCTGGATCAACATACTTGCCACTTTCCATGTTTCCTTCCCTTTGTTTCCTCATATTTTTGTTTTTCGAGCCACATTGACCCAAGAAGGGATTGTACCTCATTTCAAGGGAAGAAGGGGTTGAAGGTCGAGAGTCTTGTAGCTAGAAAAATATAAAATCCAATCATAAAAATTTCAAATGATTTCTGAGGGATCCCAAGAATAATGAAACGTTTCTCACAAAAAATTGAGGGACCCATAAAATAAATAATTAATTGGACATGCCAACCAAGGTAGAGCGTGTGTGGGAAATATTTTTCATGCTTAGGTAGAATCCCCACATATCGTCTTCAACTTAGAGAAGCATGGTCAAGTGTGACCAAGGTATAGTTAATGTGGGAAATGTTTTTCATTCTTAGGTAGAAGGCCCACTTTAACTTCAACTTGGAAACACTCTAATAAACTAATGGAAAAAAAGGGTTTGGAAAAACCATGCATCACGAATGAAGGGAAACACACCCTCTACAAAGGCACCCATAAATGAGACAATATGAACCATTGTATGTTAGGAAACCCCATGCCAAAATATTACCCCCCATCCACCGCATACTCTTCACATGATGTAGAGAGGGTCAACTTGGGAAACACTCCTTGACTTGGGGAATGATTCACCCAATAGGTCATCATGACAACCCTCCCATACTTAAATTTGGCAAGTTGTATAAGGTCTCTAAGAATTTGTTTATTTTGAGAGGGGGGATTTGATGCACATGTTCGAGTGGTTATTTTATTATATATGTCTTACTTGAGATGATGTTTGTGACTTGTGAGCCCTTGGATGGTGAATTTTCTTGTCTTTGCAGTGCCTTGACAGGTGGAAGTCATTTCATGAAGGCACAAGGTCACTTGGACCTTCATTTCGGGCTTAAATTCCATAGGTTGAATGATGAAACCTTTCCTCTTGGACACTGGGATGAAGGAATTTTCCTTTGAAGGAATTTAATTTTCCCTTGGAGGTGATAAACTATCCCTCTCCAACCTGAACATTTTCCTTTGGAGGTCAAGACGTCACCCTTTTATGCCTATGACGTCACTTGGAGTCCGACACATGATGGGGGCCTCATGGATTGATGATGATGTGGCATGATTTGATGGGGAGGGAGGATTTTTCCATGCATTGTAGCACTATATGGCTTGTTCCATGGCCTTTGGAGGCCTAACGATTTCTTCTAGAGGCTAAAACGTCCTCTCTAGGGCATGAAATGACCCCTTTAGGGGGATAGTTTATGTAAATTTTGAATTATAATGTGTAAATGGGAAAATTAAGGAGGTTTACCTCCTTATTTTGTGTTTTACCCTAAATTATGTGGAAAAAATAATTTTACAAGGTCTAGTATAAATATAGGCCTTGTCTTTTACATTTGGAGATAATTTACTCTCTCTTGAGTGAGAAACTTGGCTAAAATTTTCGCCCTCTTTGGGAAAATTTCCTATATCTCTCTCTTTGATGCTCTTGTGATGATGTAACTTATTTATTCGATGAAAAAATGGTGTGTTATCTCTTGGATTCTTGGTTCTTGCTATTGTGGTGGAATATTCTTGGTAAAGTAGGGTTTATCTTGCTATCTCTTGAAATTAGTAAGAAATTTCTACATATTGTTAGTGTTTCTTCTTGTTTCATGGTTATTCTTGTCTAAAACCTTGGAGGAGTATAAGGGAATACACCCTCCACTAATATCCATCCTTATCTTGAATAATCATTCTTTGTCAAAGGTTTCTAGGAGGAGTAAAAGGGCTTACACCCTCCTAGATTTACCTTGCTAAGTTTTGCATGCTCTTGGAAGTAAAAGGGATTAAACCCCTAGAGAAGTTGAAAAGACTATATTTTACACCCAAGAATCCATAACCTAATAGAATAGGCTCTCAATCTACTTGCATTGGAGAAATAAAATCATTGCATTGGTATACATGAAATTTTGAGATTTTGCAATTGTCTAAGTTGGAAGTGATTCTTCTTGTGATAAGCTTGCTTGAGTCTCTAGGGCATATTTCTTAGCCAAGTATTTCTTTTTGTTGTTATAAATTATTGCTACAATCATTAGGGATGCATAAAACAATCTCTTTCAGTCATCTCTCTCTAATCTACCATTGCAAATTGCTTGTGAACCTAGATTACTATTCTATTGATCAATAGCTATCATTTTGAAGGTTTACCTGTTATTTTTTGTGGTTAGATTTTATTGTTGTAGCAATTGTTTTCTACATCCATAAGGCTTCCCTAATACATTGTTGATAACATTATTTTGCATCCCTATCTTACCATCAAATATTGTGTTTAAGTGTTGGAATATTATGTACATGTTTAGTGCTTGATCATCCAATAATTATTTGATGATTTTTACAGTTAAACTTGCAATTAGGACATCAATATTTCCTTTCTTTTCCCCTTGGTTATTTGTCTTGTATATCGATCAATTGTCTTGTTCTGGGAAGGGATAACACTGTGGTGCAAGTAACCAACATTCGAAAACCATTCTTCACCCACAAGACTTCATCTCCAAGACTTTACCAATCTTCTAATATAACCTATAGGGGTTTTCACCTTCATCTTCTCACTTTCCATCTCAATCCCCTTAGGGTCACCAGGATTTCGTGACTTATCATCACTAAAGAGAGGGGAGTGTCTATATAAGGTGACAGTGGGAAGGTACTCCCGTAGTTGTTCCACTATTGTGGATTGGGTCATGATTTTCCCATCCTACAATCTATGCAATAAAAATCTTCACGGGAATAAAATGTGCTTCCTTAGTTAATTATCCACCACCACCATGATGGAATCATGTTGCTTCACTGTTATGAGAATATTTGTAATAAAATCAATTGTGACTATTTTCCACTTCCATTCTAGAATGGGAAATGGCTATAACAGTCATGCTGGATGTTTATGTTTGTTCTTCACCTTCTAGCACTCTAAACATATGGCTATGTAATCCACTTCTTTCTTCATTCCAGGCCAAAATAATTGGTTTCTTATAGCTACAATTGACTTGTGATATCCTAGGTGTCCAACATATGGCACATTGTGCATTTCCCTTAGCACTATGCTTTTCATCTCACTAGAATTCGACACATATATTTTTCCTCCATAGGAGTATTCCATCCTCTTGTAGCTCATACTATTTAAATTTTTGTTGTAAATTTATTTGTTGTGGTGTTTCTTTTATTGCCAAATAGTGATGATCTAAATTTTTTGTTGTAATAAATTTTTCTTTCAGATGAGTCCTATACATGTTGATGGCTACAATATGCATCTCATTATCTCTCCTGTTTAGTGCATCAACCACTTGATTTTCCTTTCCTTTTATATGTTTAATTTTAAAGTCATGTTCACTAAGAAATTCCAACCATCTAGCTTGTCTAACATTTAATGTTGGCTTGCCAAACAAATGTTTTAAACCATAGTGGTCTATCCTTAGCTCAAATTTCCTCCCCATGAGGTAATGTCTCCATATTTTTAATGCATGAATATTGGTTTCTAACTTTAAATCATGGGTGGCATAATTATTCTCATCCTCTTTTAATTTTATGGACTCATAGCATACAACATGATCTTTTTTTGTGAGGACTCCACCAATCCCCTCCTTGCATGCATTAGTGCACACAAAAAAAACTTCATTTGGATCTACAATCTTCAATATTGGTGCACTCATTAGGATGTCTTTCAACTGTTGAAATCTCTCTTCACACTTGGAAGTCCATTCAAATGTCACTCCATTCTTTTGCAAATAAGTGATTGGGATTACAATATTTGAGAATCATTTTATGAATCTTCGGTAATAATCGACAAGATTCATGAATGACCTGACCTTTGTGACATTTCTTGGTGTTAGCCATCCTTTAATGGCCTCTATCTTCTTAGGATCAACTGTTAACCCTTATGTTGAGATTATATCCCCCAAGTAATGAATCTTCTTTTGATAAAATATGCACTTACTTAGCTTGGCATACAATTTATGCTCTCTTAAAACTTGCAACACCATTCTTAAATTTTTCTCATGATCCTCCTCTATCTTAGAGTAGATGAGTATATCATCTGAGAACACAATTACAAAATTTTCTAGGTATTCCTTGAATAGTTCATTCATCAGACACATAAAAATAGTTGGGGCATTTGATAGCCCAAATGGCACTACCGTGAATTCATAATTCCCATATATTTTTATGAGCATCGTCTTGCTGATATATTCTTCCTTTATCCTCACTTGATGATAACTTGATCTCTAGAAAATATTGGAAAATATTATTGCACCTTTCAGCTGATCAAATAAATCATCAATCCTTGGAAAAATATATATTTTTCTTTATGGTGACCTTATTTAGTTGTCTGAAATCAATACACAACATCAAGGTTCCATCTCTATTATTCATGAATAGCATCGGGGCACACCAAGGTGACACACTTGAGAATGCATACCCCTTCCTTAACAACTCTTCAAGCTGCATCTGCAACTTTTTCAACTCTGGTGTGCCCATTCTGTAAGGTGTCTTGGACACTGAGGCGACTCATGGCACTAAATCGATAGAGAAATTGATGTATCTATTTGGTGGAAGTCCTTAAGACCAGATGGTCTTCAATGCTTTCCACTTTATCTTTGGTTGCCTCATCCATATGGGTTGTAAAAGTCTAACATCCCTTCCTAAAAATCTTTTTCAACTGCATAGTTGAAATTTCCATAATAGCTACATCTCTTGGAATGTCTTGAACCTTGCTCTTCTTCCCTTCTTCATCAAGACATGTTATTGTGTCGTAATAGTCTAGGATAGCATGGTGTTTTTCTAACCAATCCATGCCAATTAGAAAATCATATGAGCCCAATGGTATGATGTTTACATCTACCTTTGTACTAATTCCATTCATGTTTATCGAACAATATTTAACTAGATCATTGATCTTCCTCTTAACCCCCTCATCTAATTGAACTAAGCAATATTTCTTATGCTTACTTCTTTGCAAGTGGAATCTTTCAACAATGTTAGAATTTTTGTAACTATGGCTATCTCTAGAATCAATTAAAATTTATGTGGGTTGGTTGTCAAACTTACCTTCCACTTCAATCACGGGGGATTGGTACTTTGCATACTTTTTTTCCAAGGCTGCATAAATACTTGGAATTTTTTCTCCCATGCCTTCAACTATTTCATCCTTTTGAATGTTGTGGACAATCCTCATTCTTTCTCCTTTGTGAGGGCAGTCCCTCACATCCCCAACATTGTACAAGTTGATACCTTGGCCTTTTCCCAAATGAATCTTTAGTCTTGTGCTCATTTTGGGTTGAATTACCTTGATTGTTTTCTTGGGAGTCGTTCTTAAAAATGGGTGTCTTAAAACTTTTATTCCTTTGATCATTTTTACCCTTCATCTTGTCATTCCAATATTTTTAGAAAACTAGCCTTCCTCTACTTTGCTCATAAAGATGATTGTTTCTCCTTATGGCTTCCTATAAAGTTGTGGGGTTATCATATTGTATCTTGTCACTATAGAAAGAGGGTAACCCACTCAGAAAACTTTGGATTTTGACCTTCTCATCCTTTATGAAGTCAACATATTTCAACAACTAAAATAAACTCTTCTCGTATTCATCCATTTTCATGCTTCCAAACTTGAGTTCAAAGAACTCTGTCATCTTCCTTTCATAATAATGCTTGGAAAAATATTTATTTTGGAAATATCCTTTGAAATTACTCCATGAGATACTTTTCTCATCGAGGTGCTTGTCTTGATTAATTTGATCCCACCACATGGCTTCCTTTCCTGGCAAGTGGTAGGTTGCAATTCTAGCTTCTACCCTTGAGGGGTAATAATGCAACTTGAAATATTTCTTCATTTCCAACAACTAGGCCTCCACCTCTTCTCCTTTCATGTGCTCACGATTGAAATTTGGTGGGTTCATTTTCATGAGTTCACCTTGAAAGATGACTACCTCATGCTTTCTTCTCTGCCTATTTAAAGAAGACACACTTGGGACTCTCCCTGTCCCTAAACTTGCATGAGTTCTTTTGGTAGATTTCCTTGGAGAATGATGGTGCCTGCTCATGCTTTTTGACTACCTATCATTACCATGATCATGATTTTTTCTTTGGGATCTAGATATTGTCATTGTTTATCACTAGTTACATGTTTGGTTCCAGAGTATTTGTTAAATTTCCTATGCAACATATTCATACTATGAAGTATCTCTTCCTGATCCTTCATATTTTTTCGTTATCTGTCCTATGGCTCTACACTTTTCTATGCAAGGTTCTCATAGTTACAACCTCATGCCTTCCTATTCTTCCATTTGACTTGGTATCGTCATTTCCCATGCTGACATGCATACCTATGACCTCCTCTTCATGGTTGTAATATCCTTTTTCATCTTCCATAACTCCATTCCTCATTTGAGAACCAAATTCATTTTCTTGTACCTCTAATTCTGCAAGAAATTTGCATGAAATAATTATTTTTAACACATGTATACTATAAGAAATTTCATTTATTAGAACAAAAGTTGTTCTTCATATCAATTTACGAAGAACACAATGCACCAATTAAAAATATAATTCCTTAGACACATTCTTCTCTGAAATAGTTCTCCAACAATTGTACTCATGCATCATTCTAAGTTCTGAGCAAAAAGTTACAACATTCACATGCTGCAATTTCCACTCACTTATTGTAGCAGAATTTTCTTTATTAATTTTGATAAAATTTTAATGCCCAATTTAAAATTATGGGTGAAAAAATGTCTTCTCGTCCTCAAGGCCTTTCTAGTGACTATTTTTCTACTCAAATATGAACCCCGAGATGAAAGTTATGGTCCAGAGAAGTTTAGATTGTTTCCTGCACATTTTTCAATACCCAAATTCCAAATATTGCTCAATCATTGTCTTCTATGGTTCATAATCTTTCCATAGACTGGTCTTTTACCTCAAAAATACTTATGAGCAAGGATTTATACCTTATGGAAGTAAATTGGTGCTAAAATTTTACCTTAACTATTTCAACTGTAACTTTTCCATACGATCTTTGTTTTGCACTCAAAGTATATCATTGGAAAGATCTCTCTGAGTTATTGTATTTAAGCTACAAAGATAGAGTATACCTTTGGTACATTCTCTTCTTGTGGATTTTTATTTGTTAAAAACGTCATTTAATGCCTCAAAATCACCCTGCAAGTTTAAGATCTTCAAAAAATATGAAAATTTCATAGAAATTTGACTGTTTTACTGTTATAAAATCCTTTAAATTTGAATCATCGATCTAAAATCATGTGAAATCTCAATCTTTGATCTAAACTCTATCAACGATTGACATTTTCCTTTTGATGCATGCAACACTTTTCCAAAATTGTTGACTTGATCATTGGCCATCAACCCTTTCCTTTGGAAACCGATTTGCAATATATATCTAAATCAACCAACCCAATCATCGACCATCGATCATTCCTTTTGACATATGAAAACACTTCTCCAATTCAACCGGCGAGACCATCGATCATCAACCATTTCTTAGTTAACGTGGAAATAATGTTGACATGGCATGCATGTGGATGTTGATGTGGCATGACATGTAGACTCTAACATGGAACTTTGGATGATGTGGCATGACACGTGGATGATGATGTGGCATGAAACTTCATCACCGTCTTTCTTTCATCAACGATCGACAACTTCTCTTGGATGAACCGACAGCTCACTAATTTGGCCAACTTGACCATTGTCCATTAGCAATTTTAGTTGGTGAACAAAACACTTTGCCAAGCTTTCCAATACCACCATCATCAATCAAAATTTTCCTTTAGATAACCCAAACACATTGTTGAATTGGTCGACCCAATCATCGATTCTTGGCGGTCAACGATTCATTTTGACAAGTGAACACCTTGCTAAAATGGTCAACCCAACCATCGGTCATTGACAATTTCCATTGGTGACTGAAACAATTCACCAATTTGGCCAACTTGACCATTATCCGTCGACAAATTCTCTTAGCCAACTACAACACTTAATTTTCGACCAAATCCCATATGAATTTGGACCATTAATCTACCATTCAAAATGATCTTGATCATTGATCTACTCCAACCTCCCAAACAAAAAAAAACGTTATAAGTTTTTAAAGTTTATTTACAATGAATTTGGTCCATTGATCTCAAAATCAAACATGATCTTGGTTGTCAATTCACTGAACTTTGCCCAATTCTACAACAACCATTGACAAATAAATTTTGACCTTCCAGGTCGAATTTAGCTCTACAACTCTGCAGATTGATTCCTTGTATCATCTCTCAGAGGGTTATGAGGCAATTTCACTCGAATTTGCTCATGAATTCTGGGATTTCACTCTAATTTTCTTCATTTTCCCACAAATTCATCACAGATCAAAATATGTAACAATGAATTACCCAAATTCTCACTATTCCTTGGCCCATATGAGTAAAATGTTTGAACAAGAAGCTCTGGTACCAATCTATAATAGCTCAAGTTGAACTGAGGATCATTACTACATGGAAAACACATTAAAACAAAATTGTTCTGCTAAGTAGTTTCCTGTAGCTTACCATATACGAATTACAACTAGATTTAGTTGTTTCTTGATACCATTAATTAAATGAATCTATAGAATTCTAAAATGACATGAATGCAGTCTAAATAACTCAACACATCAACATATAAATTGTTCTCAAACACAAAGTTAATGCACAACAATCAAAACTCATAATTCAAGATAGAAAATATATAAAACACTTATCTTTTTAAAATAGTCGTGCAATCAACTGCTTGGGATGGATGTTCCACCCAACCATATAATTTTTGTTCCAAATATTAACAACAAGTCACCTCTGAAAATTCCACAACCCACATGTATTCTCTTACAACTATCCTGATTTCCCACTAGCTCTCTTCCTCTCAACCTGCCCAACCCAAGGAATGTACCCCTTCATTGATCTCAGTCCCTCGGGCATCCCATTCATTTATTAAGGTCTCTCTGACATAGGTAACCAAGAATCTCTCTACTGAGAAACTCAAGCAAGCTCCCTGATAGGAAAACTACCAGGAAAGACCACAACAAACACTTGTTGTCACAATGCAACTCACAAAGGAGTTCACTCTTAGGCATAAAAACCTGGTTTTTCAATCTTCTACTCCAAATACACTCTAGAATTTTCCCTCCATGGTTTCTCCAACTCCAATCTCTTATTTTCTGCCCTTTGGTTGTTGTTTGTGCCAAAAACTAGACTGTCTAAAACTGTTGTAATTTCCCATACAAATTTCCTCTCATTTGGCTTGCTTGCTTAACTCACACACTTCCCCAAGATGATTATACTCAATCCCCATGCTCCCAATAACTATGGGATGTGACTTCTCACACCCACCCTCTTACATGCATTCAATGATTGGCTTTGGGGGCACTCAATTAGAAAATAGAATTTTAATACATAATGATAATAAAATTCAAGAATGTGGGTGAAATTAATAGACATGGGTAATTCCGCCTTGGATGCTAGATATACCCAAATGTTTCCTACCATCAATTTCAAAGACATGTACAAGTATGTTACTTAGTTGATTAGTATATTGTATGGGGAAAAACCATCTAGACATCTAAAGGTAGCTTCAAAACCATTGATTCATACCATTATAAATGAAGGAACTATTTTCAACTGGGTATCCATTTTGTCCTATTCACTAGGAGAAGCTATCAAAAAGGATAAGTTGGGTTCATCCAAATTGCCTCTAGAATTTTACAAGTCTTCATATCATTTGGATGTAGTATGCCCATATAATTCATTCATAGGAATGGGTGGGTCTCAGACATTAGACCAGCCTTCTAATCATGTATATTGCAAAGTCTTGTGGGAACATAATTATATGCACATCTATGCTCACATCTATGATAAAACTTTTGCGATGTTATATGAGCTCATATTGTGTAAGCCTTGTCCAATATTGTTCAAGGAGGCCATAGAAGTATTGTAGAGAATTGGAGATTGATCTACATATATCAATATCCATGGACCGATTATGACACCTCATACATTTCCAACCCATGTGCCTAACAAGTTGTTAATCAAAGAGATTGCATATTAGATTGCTCTATATGGCTTCAATATATACCTCTCAAAGCATCAAAAGAAATTATATCTATGATAACCTTTGTTCATAGATTTGTGTGGGATAATTGATTCTACATGAGAAAGAATGGAAGTTGAGAAAATGGAAATCTATTACCTCCTGAAAGATATCCGATTCATGATCCATTGAAAATTTTGGAAAAACACAGATCTGAAGTGAAATTTGTATTCACATATACTCACAAAAAAATTAATTAGAGGAACAAAAAAGGAATTCTTTGAGACATGGTGAGATGCAAACTAAGTTGCAACTGTTAGGAGAACAAAAGAAAATAAATAAGAGGGAAGCCTAACATATATTAAGGCTACTAATTTGAGGCACTACACGAGAATAGAAAAGAATAGGAAAATAAGAAATCTAAAGATGATGCAAAGGCTAATGGATAAATTGAGGTAAAGACTAAGAAAATGCACAAGCAAAAGAAAAGACTAAGGAAAATGCATAATCTTGGACATTGGAAAAAGAAGAGAAAATAATGAAAAAAGTTGAAACTAATGTTGAGACATAGAAGAAAAGAAAATAATAAGAAAATTTGAGAAAGAAAGTTGAAGAAGAAAGAAAGGATAAAATAAAAAGAAAGAGGAAGAAGAGAAAAAAACAAAGATACAAGGATGAAGGGAGTGTAGAAAAGGAAAGGGGAGAACCAATTGAAGAAGTATATACCCCCCAAAGTGTTTCTAGCATGTCTATTCAAAGATTATTTACTACAAGAGATGTGCCATTTCCGACACCTACTAATGAAGTGGCTAATCTAAAAATGTTCACTTTTGATAGGAAAAAGAAACAAATTGTCAGACATACCCACAAGAGGAGGAAAATCATTGTCAGTCAAAAACTTGTGATCACTATTGAATCTATTGTGTTGGATGCCAAGAAATCGGGTCTAACAACAACTACTTATGTAGGAGTTACAATTTCTGAAGTTGATGTGAACCAAGTTATAGATATAGTAAAACATATGAAAGATTATGAAGCGAAAATGGCATTGCTGGAAAATTGGGTAGATTACTATAAATCAAACCAATATGATGTTACAAAATTCATTAATTATGCATTGAATGTTCAAGATGAGTATAATGTTACACAAAGAGGGTTCTATAGAAGAGTTCAACATCTTTAGTGGAAAATTCAAAGTGTGTCCAATGTCCAAAATTAGAAACAAGCTTGGAAAATATCCCAAGAACAAGCACAACTTCTATTTGATTCAGTGAAACAAACTTATTTTGGTGATATTCCCCCTGAATTTCCTTGTTGAATGAGAAGGATATACTCAAGATTGATTTCAATCTTGGATATTCGTAATATTCGTCTCAAAAGACATGGAAATGCATCCAACAAGAATTTATAGACTATGCCACAATGTGGCAAATGACAGAAAGATTTGTAGAAACATGTCTCATCCCTTCATTTGGTACACATGATAGTTTTCTTCTTCAAGATGATAACTTTCTTCCTCAAGATGAGGTTATAAAAAGTCTTGAAGATGGGATCTAGCATAAAAGGTAACCCATTCATTTGGTTCCAAATATTAGTAAGGCATGCATGAAAACCTACATTGAATACCTAGTCAAAGAAATAACTCTAATTAAAATGTTGATGCCAATTTAGTGGGAAAAGTACGAAAAGTGAGTAGAACAAATTGTTTCCTCATTCAAAGCTCCTCTGGAACGATATCACTTTCGACAAAATGACTTTATTGAAAAAACATCCAAAGCATGGAAATATTATGTTGAGAAATATAGAAAAGAAAAAGAACAAGGATCCACAAGTGAAGAAGCGTGGTAAGAGGGAGATGAAAAGAGAAGTAGATATTTGCTTGGCATTGTAAACTTCTTTCAAATTAATTAAGAAGCTAAATTGACCAACTTTTGAAATATCTATGGTATTCTTATTACTATCATTCAATGGTTTACCTTGTTTTACTTGCTCATTATTTGAAAATTTACCTTATTAATTAAATAACAAACTATTTTATGTTATTAAGAAAATTATAACTTTAATCCCATACCTACTCTTTTCTTTTGAAACACTAGCTAGGTGCTTATAATTTTAATAATATATTCTATGTTAAATTAAAATTGCATTTAAGCTCCTAAATTTTAATAACCAAACATAAAACAAATAAATTTACTATATCAAACAAAGCAAAGGCTAATTGGGCCTTATCTTTGGAGGAAATGTTATAATTGAAGATAGCGTTAGTCTTCTAATTCCACCTCATTCACATGATCTTGGCAATGGGAAAGAAGCCAAAATTCTCAAGACATGTATTGAAATTTCAAAACCACTTTCAACGACAATTTGATGGTTCATATTGTGTTATGGTTTTATAATAGGTAAATTGGTTCATATTGTGTTATGGTTTTATAATAGGTAAATTGGTTCATATTGTGTTATGTTTTATAATAGGTAAAACAAGGTTTTAACCTGTAGCAAACTTTAAGTACCAAATAAACTTAGCAAATTTTATGTACCAAATAAACTGGTCATGATTATAGCTAAAACCTTAATGCTTTACAAAGTTCCAAACAAAAACACGTCCAATCAAAATTCCAAGAATTGCATTTATAGCAAGTTTATTTGGTGCTTAAGACTTCCATATTTGATGACAAAAATACTAATGAGAGACAATTTGGCCCTCAAATTACAAAGCGAGTTAGTGCATGACAATATTCTTGCATGAATAACGGCCACATACTTGTCCAATCCACTTGCCCTTTCTTTCCGGCTTGGTATATCCTGGTCTATGTATCCCTTTCTTTCTTTTTTGAGTTTTTCTTTGGTGTTGGCTAAATGTTTTATTTATTTATTTTTGGTTATTTTGGTTTTATCCCTTAATATAAATAGGATAAAATTACTAATTTTTTTTTGTTGTTTAAAATGTTTTTTGAATGAATTTATTGTTTAAAATGTTTTGTTAAATACATAAATAAATTAGTCCACTGAAAAATCTTTAAAATACTTAGATTATACAAACTTAGATTTAGAAAAAATCTCCAATAAAAATAAAAAATGAAACGCTTACACTACACTTTTTTCTTCGGTTTTCAGACTTTTTGTTCGACACCGATTAGATATTCATGTCACTTAGGAACGTGCAGTTAGAATCTCGTTGAAGTCCATTGCATGGGAAAGTCAGGGACACCAACAGTGCATCGTTGCATGCCCCCACGCAGTGCTCGACTGGGCCGCACATGAAAGATTTGTTGACAGTGCCATCCAAAGCAATGATGGGGACATGTATCTTGTATTTAGATATAATCATAACAAAATAAACTTGCAATTTTAACATGTTAAAAAAACCAAGTCCCACTCCAAATTTGTATTTCTTCAAACTCGTGGTAAAGTGGAGTGAATTTGTACCAACCAAATAATTTTGGTGGATTTTCACAACTTCCATCTCTAGTATGTCTCATATAGAACCCAATTTCAAAAAGAAATAAAAGTTTCACACAATTTTTTTCCAGTAATGTTCCAGTAATCCTGTTATTACAATGATTGTTTTACTTTGCTTTTTGTATTACAGCATGACTAATAACAATGATTGTTTTACTTTGCTTTTTGTATTACAGCATGACTAAATCTAATAGTTAAGAACTTGTATTTTCTTTATTTTTTTTTTAACTTAAATTTAAATATTACATATTCTAATAAGCAACGTGCATGAAACAAAGTCAATAATTAAATACCAGAATGTTACTGATGCACTGTAAATTTCAATTTAATTTTGAGCTGACTCTTCCCTAAACCTAGGGTTTCAATCAATTTGTCCTCTCTCATTTTTTTGGAACATTGGACACAATCAAAGGCCGAATAGAGTTTAACGACCACAAATCTACAAGTCAACTTGATTAAGAGTAGCATATGATTGAACATGAGATGGAAAAAATGCAACTTCAATGGTTCCATCCTAACTATGGTTGTCTTTTCTTGACAATCTCAAGCTTTTTGATAATGACATTATGTTGTTCCTGCAATTTGGCATTTTAATCAAAACTCCTCGACACACACGTAGTAGATGATGAAATCATCTACTCCAAGTAAGTAGCTAGTCTAGTGTATGCAATAGCTATGTTCTATTTGTTGTCTTTGGGATAATAAAGAACAATGTAATTTAATATAATTTAATATTTAAAGTGATTTTAACACAAAACTTTTAAGGGTGATGTAATGTTTTAGATTTAGTTTACTATTAGTGTAGATTTATTTTAAATGTGGATTTATCATGCTTGCAAAGCATCAAATCTTTCATTTCCTCACCTCAAAAAATTTGATATCTTTATATGTTTTTAAGATCTATATGTGTGTAAGTAATGTGTCAACTCTATCATACTCAACTCACCATACAAATGTCTTACCCATAACAACTTTTTAACTTATATATATATATATATATATAAAGTTGATACTAAAATATTTTAATAGTTATTAATATATTTTTAAATAATATATGTAACTCATTGAAGGAATTACACATCTCCTTCATACTATCCTGTAGAAAGTTTTTTTGGCACAATACAACTTTTTATATAAAGATGATATTAAAATATGTGGACAAAGAAATATTTTTGGTATGCCCCAGATTGAAATTATGGGCTAGTGCACTAAGTTGGTGGCCGAAAAAGTGGCAAGAGGGTCAGCAACAATGCGTGGAACATGCACACGTTCCTAATCCTATAGTTTTGGCAACCCTGAACTTCCAACAAGCTTGCCACATAGGTTCGTTGATAGGAACGTGCATGCATTCCTATTGTGCCCTTTTTTAAGGACCGCGGGCCCGTTTTGTGCTCATTTGCACATTGTGCCTAGTGAATTTCCTTCATTGAGCAAGCCAAAAAGGACAAGGAGAAAAGCCTAGGATGTTGCCACCGTGTCCATCACAAGAAAGGTATGGTTGATTTTTTGTCATTTCCTTTCTTGGTTTTGCAAAAAAAAGAAAATTAGTCATAGGTTATGGATGTAAATCCCAATGGCATTGATAACTTATTACCAAGGTTCAATACACATAATTAATAATTGAATCTAAATCTCTCAACAATTCACCAATATTGTATAGGTTTTTTCCAAATTCATTGTAAAGATAACACATAGTTTTTCTTTGTTCTACACAAAGTTATTTTAATGATTTTGATGGTATAAAATAACATTGTTGTTTGTAATACCTTAGTCATAAGTCCACTTATTAAATTTCCTTATTAAAATAAAATGTATATTACAAAATGGAACCTGGTGACAATGTAAACTTCCCACTAGCAGACCAAGGAGAGAAAAATCGCAAGCCACCACAACCATACAATCTAAACACTGAAATTGATGAGGGGTTGGATACTTAAGAACGCTTGTATATTAGTTAAGGGGCACCAAAGAACCAAACAGAGTGTCTTTGACTACTTATTTGGGTGTCATTGTGAGGTCCATTGCAAGTGCCCAAGGGGAATTAACTTCTATTTCTAAGTATAGGGAAAGAATGTTTCAGTACTAGAACAATGGATTGGATAGAAACCAAGTTAGAGACTTGGGTATTTCAAAACAAGAACTATTGTCTTTTTAGGGATCCTTGAAATCGACAAGAACTACCTTTGAGAAAAAAATGCATTTGTATTGACGGGTGTATCCATCCACGAATTAGTCAAAAATAGATGGATAGGTGGTATATGTTTTTTGATAAACCTTTGTGCAATAGCATGGAGGTTCCCTTATATTTCTTGAGAAAATTATAGGAGGAATTTATTTTGGGTCACCATGTCAACTACTTTAACATGGGTGAGTTCTAGGGGGTGGGTCAAGGTTCCGCACATGACTGAGAGTGTGCCAGGAGAAGGCATAAACCCCCTTCCCAACATCCTCTTGTTGCAGAGAGATTGCAACAATTACAATGAGTTATTTCATCATTGAACCGAATCCTAGTGCAACATGGCAGCTTTGTTGCACTGTCTCAGCAGGAGGTGACTATCGATGACATTGATAGAGGAGTCAAAGCTTCACCCCACACAATATAGTTGAGTGAGGAGAGGGCACATGGACATAACAGTCGTCCATGTGAACCTCATAGATGCTTGAGCTCTGGGAAGACCTGCTATGGGCCTATGGAAGCCAGTGGAAAGCATAGCTTCATGGAGGAGGTTAGTATCTTAATCATCACTATGTTCTTAATTGTTATATATTTGTTTTGTATTTTGTGTATTTAAATCAATATTTTATTGTATGTTTTTTTGCAATTGTTACGTCCATGTAACAGACCCTCTACGCCCATGGATGCATCAGTTCCTATCTCCACCACTGATGCAACAATAGAGGCAACCTGATCATTGGGCATAGCCCATACATAGGTATGTGTCACATTTGATAAATTCACCATAGTCATTTATTTATTTTATGGCATCCTCAAACTTTTAATGTTATTATGTTTCTATAGGATGTGGGACCAGGCGGTGTCGGGGAATGTCCATCTGGGATGGAAAAGTCACCTAAATCACATGTATCATGTGTAGAGTTAAATATCGTTTAAATCTCAAATTTGTTGTGTTTATGTTTTTGAATTTTACTATTTGGTACTAATAGTTAAATATCATTAATATGTATGCAGGTTGCAGACATATTCTCTAGTTATAGTACTATTGCATTCCCTGGGAACCTGGGCTCTTATTTTGGGTTATCTTACTCCAGGACAAAGGAGATCTCATCACTTGTACAACCTATGGGGGTCCATTGCTTCCCACTCCCAGCATCTGTCTTTTTCCATGCATCACCAGTGGATTCACCTGCAAGCCACCCATCCACACTACCTCTTCCATCACATCCATACACAGTGGATGCACTTGTATGCCACCCACCCCTACCACCATTTCCATCGACCCCATCTACCGAGGCTACCACAATAGAGGTTTCCTCAGAGAAGGTTGTACAACCAAGTGCTCCACCTACCAGCAACTATCCATCGAGGTTTGAGATGTTCACAATGAGATAATGTGTGGATGATATGTTTTATGTATCATGAATTTGATTTTACTCTTATTTGTTTATATTTATGTATTTTATTCGTGTAACTAACGCAGGGTGGCATCACTAAGAGATTGAGGTAGAGGAGGAGGGTAACACCCTCACAATTATCAGTAGCATATATGGTGAGTTGTATTAGGTTAAATTACAAAGTATTATTGTGTATGTCTTTTAATTCATTGAGGAAAAAAAATTATAACAATGTTTTTTCTTTGTGAAATCTCCGGAGCGACGAAGAATGCATAGGTCCAAAACCACCTGAGGTGCTTCCTCAAGCAAGATAATAAAGATATATTTTCAGGATTCTCCTGAGGGTGGAAGTAATCAATGATCGACCAATTACTGTCATTATGTATATAGGCCACCATATGGTTGTTTTCCATGTTAGGGCACTTGTTGTTGTTTTGTATATTGGACACGAGGTGTCATTTTGTAAAAAAATTATAATTTAGACGATGTTGAATATATATATATATATATATATATATATATATATATATATATATTTCATGGCACATTTTTTTATGTTCATCTCATTGTTTCAGCATTTTATGTTGATGAATGTATGAATTTCAAAGTGTGTGAATTTTATGTGTATGAATGTATGATTTTTTTCTAAAGTGATTATAAATATTTGCATTACAGATTAATGAATCTCTTATGGTGGAAAATATTGCTAAGTGCTAAATCCATAAGTAATGAATGGTTCTCATTACCTAAATTTATGGGTCGGGCATACATTTGCTTTAGTATTAGTAAATTTAAAATAATTGTCAATGCACTTGACGCACTTGGGTGCACTTGTTGGATGCAGATGGTCAATGGATAAGGCACCAAAAAACTTAAAGTTGATGGATACGACTTGAGTCCACCTTAAAGTACTACTTTCAAGGAAATTATCATATACAAAAGAGGATGCCTCAAAATTACTAAATCATCATCATCATTATATAATATTAACTTAGTAAACAAATGTATTGCAAACTTGTAAGCAAACAACCTTATAAACTCAAGTCCATGAATCATAAATATATTAATTTTCAAACTTTACAGTGGGTAGTGACAATTCTTGATCTTTTAAAAATGTTTTTTTTTTTAATGAAAAATAAACTCAAGTTCATGAGCTATAAATATATTAATTTTTTATATAGAGTACTGGTTATTTGACTTAAAGACCCCAAAACTAGTAAAATTTAACAAAACATTTAATTAGTAGTATACACTAAAGAAATTTTGAGGAAACAAATGTGACTTACCTAAATGGTGTTGATAATCATACTAAAGGCAATAAATACCACACATATGGGTAGTTCATGAAGCTCCAAAGTTCCACATTTCAATTTGCATGTTTAAAAAAAGCAGATAACTATGATCATCTTAAACATATAACAATAAAAATAATATCCCACAACACATAAATAGGTCCAAATGTATACATATCAAATTTCTATATTATTCTAACTAAACCCCACAAATATTAATCGAAGTATCACTAAGATAATTAAAAATCAAAGTTATAACCTTCTAAGGACAAAATATAGGTTGTTACATTTACAGATCCCTAGAACACCACTGCGATCTAAAATAGACTAATCCCTCCTTGCATGTCTTGTCATGTAGCTTATCATTTTAACTTATACAACAACAAATATAACTTTCCATAAAATTATGCAAGGACATATGAGTCCTTTCTCATTCCAAGAAATTAAAAACATTTTTTCTAGGGACATATGACTTAACTTTATATCACAAAGTTCCTTTCCATCCAATGAAGTGTTTATGACATTTTAAGTCTAGGTGAAAAAATTTGCATGTCTTGCCTTGCCTTGAGTTGCCATGCCATGTTGTGCCTTGCCTTTCCAAGCCATGACATGCCTTGCCTTTCCATGCCATTGCATACCTTGCCTTGCCATTGTCAGGAAATGAGAGACACTTCCACACTAATCCTAGCAGAGTAGAAGAAGAATTTAATCAAAAAAGTAAATGAAAAAACAATCTCATAGTACACACAGTTTTTACCTTGGAAACCCAAACCCGGAAAACAAACATTCCTTAAGAATTCTTCTCTCTTGTTGTCTTATTCAGTCTAAATAAAAGGTTACATGTCTAGCCTGGGTCCACACCTAAGACACAATCGACATCATACCCTCTTGTCTGTGCAAGAAAAACCCTGTAGCCAATATGGCTTACATCTACATGACCAACAACCTATGGTTTACACATGCATTAACATATTTTTCATTAGCCTTTACGGCCTTACAAGACGCCTCTTTATAGGATTTACAATAGAAAAAACCCTAAAGACTTGGCACCCAAAAATGGTTACAGATTCATGCAGATCATTAGATACAAATCTCAAAAATTTTGGGATTCTGTTACAGTCGACTCCAAGTGGTATTACCAGTAGACTACAAGTCAAACTTCATTCGGTCTCTAGTCAGTCATCGCATGCCCCCATTTTTACATCTTGTTGGTTGATATTTTGTCGATATCTTTGACTTCGAATTTACCCGGTCGAATCACCTCGACCTCTGACTTGTTGTTGATCCCCCTTAACCTTCGACCATTAGTCGATTCACTTCGAATTGGCTTTCACTACAAATAATATAACAACCCAACAATATCCCACTTGTTGTCTTCTTTGTTCAAACAAGAGATTCCTGAAATTTCATTCACATACCCATTACAACAATTCCCATTCCCTCTCTGCACCAAGAGAACTTCACAACACTC
>SNQJ01S0009265.1:6160-88527 GCA_010110895.2 Picea sitchensis | reverse complement strand
ATATCCTATTGATGAATGCCACCTAGAATTATACATGTGTAGGATTTTTCAACTATTTTGGGTGAAACAAGGTGCTATGATTGCACACTAAGGAGGTCCTCCAAGTGAAGTTGTTGCATGGATAGAGTGTTGGTAAGCATGTGAAACATAAGAAAATTGTTTCCATAATAGGAACCAATTGGTCCTAGTAGAAGGAGGTCATTCACACATCCTCTTGTGGAATTGCTACATGATAACATAGCTTGTTGGATTCACACTGAACAATAAAACCATAATTCTACTTGGATTCGTTAACTTCCAACATAGATTGTATCCAAGTCTGAAAATGCAAGAGATTTTCACTCTAAAGATGGGAATGAATTCTGAGTGAAGAGTTGGATCTTAATATTGCTTAGATCTTAGAGTCAATGAGGATACTTTTGTAATGAAGGAAAAATAAAGTTAGGAACTAGAGATAAATCCATAGAAAGAACTCGAGCCAGTAACGAAATCCAACATTCATAGTTAGATCCATGTTCAAGAGAAACATAAAGATGGTACATTGTTCTAGATTGGTCCTCTAATATTTTGGAGACAAAAAAGCCTCTCAATGGGGAGGCCTGATTTGAAATGGATCTGAACATGGGTATGATTGTAAGAATCAATACCTACAAGTGTAATTTAAAAATTAATGAAGGTTATATAATAAAGGACAATGTAAATTTTATAAATTAAATGAGACAAATAAATAAAAGTAAAACAAAATAAAATAGAAAAATGAAAATAGGAGCAAAAATGAGAGAGAGCAATGGGAACTAAAAGGTCGGTCTCTTGGCCTTCCCATTACCCCCAATATCTCCTATTCATCCTTGTGACATGACTCTCAAAGGGTATTTTGGCCAAAGAGGAAAGTATGCACAAAGATCCATGAGTTACATTGTAACCAAAGATTCTCAAAATGAGAATTGAGTGACCATTGAAATTTGTTTTTCCCATTTGGGTTTCTAGAGTAAACATCATGTCATTGTGTGACATCTCATTTATGTTAATTAATGGAATATAAGTTGGATTGGAGTTTAATTAAAAGAACAAGAAACTTGTGAAGGTATTGTGAATTATATTCTAATAGTTGGTGAAAACTAATTTGAAGCCTATGTACATGTCAATGATAAGAATGGGTATTGGTTTATTGAGCTAAGTTCTTGGTTATCCAAACACTAAAAAGAAATATGATATCATTATGATAATGATTGTTTCTCTGAATTGGGATAAAGACATATTTGTTTCAATGTTGGGAGCATAAAGGTTGAGTAGAGCTTGAGTGTTCTAGTCTATATAGATATATTTATCTTTTGGAGTGACATATTGTGTTTGTTGTTGGAATAAAATTTATTATCTTGGAGCAGCTCATTAATTCTCGATACTAGAGCCTTTTATATTTTTTTGTTGGGCTATTGCCAACAATTGTATTGTTGGGTTTCATAAAATTGTGGAGAGATCTAGCACATACCTCTATGAGTGTAACATTGCCCAGCTACAACCATTTTTGTATAATAAGAGCTTAGCACTCTATCACTCCATTTAACCTTTTAATTCATGTTTGTATCCAACTAAATGTGCTTTTTTAAAAAGAGAGAGGTGAATGAAGGAATTGGAAATGGTATTGTTCATTCATGATGGAGTTTTTCCCAAACAAAGTTGGTGCTTTTTTTATTCAATTGGTTTTTGATAAAAAAAGCATTGAAAACACAAAAGAACTCAAGACTTGAAGGAAAGAAGCATATCCAACCCTCGTGTGCCTACCTGGTGACATTACCAATCTAAAGACTGATATATTTGTATAATTCCGAGAGTAAAGAACATAAATTTGATATGACGTCGAGATGGTTCAAGTTAAAAGACAAAGTCCAAATCCAGATCCTTGAGAGTTTTTGTTTCTTCAATTTAAACTTTGTTTGTTGAGTGACCTTGAGATGAACCTTTTAGATCAAAGAGTCTATGTATGTGAAAATCTGATTAGAAAATATTACCTATAACTATAAAACGAATATGTTCAATTTCCCATTTCAATTTATTAGAGATGATATTTCAACTTTACAAGGAATTGAAAAAATAGTTTTGCATTGGGTAACACTGTAGTACACGGTCTTAGAGACAACTATTGGAACGAGAACATTTTTAAATACTCTAGACCTTGAAAGAAAATCTTATTCATAGAATTCACAAAGATCTATATATAGTTAAACCTCAAATATTGAAATGTTATCCTGGACAATAAGGACAATCATATGGCATTGGATGTAGAAATAGAAACCTAATAAAGTACCTTATGCCCTCCAGCTAGCTTGACAATATGTAGGCCAAAAAATTTAGTAATCAGAGTGCTTTCATAGGTACGAACGCGATTATAATAATTTGGTAGCATTCAAAGAAGTAATTGTAAATTGGTTGCATGAGCATGTCAAATAAGATAAGATAATTTTATTTATGTCCAACAAATGGCTACAATAGTAGGTCAAAAGGGACTAAAAGAGTACCACCATTCTAATACATAGTGGGACTTCCATAGAAACTCCTAGATCTAAGCTAATAGAAATAAGTAAGGAGATAACCCACTTTACCAAATTACTCAATGTTTAATAAAGTGTGGACATGTGATAATAAAATGCAGAAAATTACTCAATGACCAAAAGATAAAAAGGATATTAGCAACTAGAATTTTTCGTAACTAGATATTAGCAACTAGAATGGCTCGTGAGTCTTGTTTTTGTCTTGGAGCATGGATTGAAATGGTCCACTCAACAACCATGGATAAGAGTCATGGGCCATTAAATCATTTTAGAAAAAATTCCTCCACATGTGTTGGTTTGTCATTCACCCTCATTCTAGTTCCAATTATGTTGATGGGTTGAAATGTCTCACTCAACAACAAGGGTTCACCCTAGTGAGAAGTCCCAATTAGATTGATCCTTGTATGATATAGGGAATCCATCCATATTTTGTCCCAGTATCCATTATTGATTTGGGTTTTACCAATTTTGGTATAGAAATGATGAATAAAACACATAACCAAACATATTACCACCATTATACCTAGCAATAAGTTGACTATGAAAATAAAAACATGAATATGAATAAATAGTTGCAAAACCCAAAATAGTTTTGTATTAATCAACTAATTTCAACTTCATGGCTATAGGTTTAGACAAATATTTCTACAAAATAGAAATAAGAATGCAAACTCTAAACATGAGATAGTCTACAATGTAAAGGATGTTCCTACAACAACCCTAATGCTCAATAGATACAGAAGAATAGTCCACGACATATGCATCATAGGAATCACATCTCTCCATAAAATGCTTAGCCAAAGGTGACTAACATCCTTGTTTCCACTTTTCACTCTTTCATACGTAATGTCCTCAGATTAAAATGTATAATCTCCCTTTTAGTATCAATGCCTGGATGTTGTTGCCACAAGATACGTAAGATGAAAATATACAAACTTTGAATCATATTTTAGAAAAAATAATTTAACATAAAGAAGTCAATTGACAACTTAATAAGATGCTCAAGTTTACTTCATTGAGTTGAATCTCCTTTCATGGGATATGACGTTGGTCACTTTGATAATGATTTTAAGGACACATTAGTTGAAATGTTATGTTATTGGGTTTCCAGGCCATTGACAATGTGCCCATGTTTTCATTTTTCAAATTTGAAACAATGGTAAGTATCTCATAAAACTTGTAAAAATGAAGTTTCATATCTTAACAAGAACTTTATAATGGTACAAATATGACAAAATACAAATTTTGGGTTCAAACGTTATGGTGAAAATACTAAAATATGTGTTTCACAAGTTGCAAAAAGATGCATGTTGCATGTCACACAAAGTTCAAAGTTCACATATCACACGTCACACCAAGTTCAACTTTTGCATGTCACATGTCACATCAAGTTCAAAGTTAACAATTCAGACCAAGTTCAAAGTTCACGTGCATGGAACATATGCTTTTTTCATGTTGCATATCGCATGTCGCAACATTTTCAAAGATGGATGTCGCATGTCACAAGATTTTGAAAGATGCATGCCACAAGTTGTAATATTTTTTAAGTTCTTTTAACAGCTTCCAAAAACTTCTTATTTCATCTTCCCAAAAAATTATTTTTTTCATGTTGCACCAAGTTTAAAGTTTGCACATTGCTTGGAAAAGATGCTTTCCATATGTCACATGTCACAAGACTTTCAAAGTTGCATATATCATGTTACAATATTTTGGAAGTTGCATATTGCATATTCAAGTTCTATTTGTTTCCTAGACTCCATAGCCCAAGCACAAGGCACCGGGTCTTGCTTGGATTCTCACATTATATCTTAAAATACAAAGAGATTACCATTATTTAAAGACAAAGAGATACAATTTTCGAACTCTTTAAACCCACAAACAAACAAGCATGTAAAATTTAAATCCAAACTTGAACAATTCAATCTCTTAAATTTCACGTTTACCAATGCCTTCAAATCGCTAGGATGATATCCATGGAGCCACAAATTGATGCAGAAATTGTGTGTCAAGGCCAATAGAACCAATAGAACCAAGGAGTATTGAATCAATATATACCAAGTCTAAGAGAAGTTGAAATTATCATTAAGTGTATAACAAAATTACATTCACAGATATATACAAGCCATAGAAATAGCCTTGTGTATATTATCAGATGAAAAAGTACCCATAATGTCAATGCATTATATGCATCATTACATGTTCAACTATATAATGTATATCTAACTATATTATAAAATTATTACACATCATCAATTTATTTTAGTCTTCTTTTGTGTTTTCCAGGTCTTAAGTGATTCATCCATCTCCATGTCTTCGTTTACTGGGTGCTCTTTAGCAGCTGATGTTGTTCCAGTCCTTTCACGCCGAGTACGTATGGTCTCGTACCCATGGTGTGGATGCTGCTATGAGGGGCCATCACCTACAAAAAAAAAAAATATTAAATTTACATGGCCAATTTTTAAATATCATTGAAGTAGTTCATTAATATTAAAAAAAAAAATTGCAATGTAATTATTTACCTGGTTCTCTAGTTGACACCATTGGAATGGCTGCCATGTTCACCTAATCTTCAGGTTGAGGAGGATCAACTATGAAATTCTATTCCATTGAAATGACAAAATTTATAAGTACAGAATTATTAAGTATATGATTAATATACAACCATTTTACCGTCGTGGGCCTCAGTCACAGGAACATCTTGGGGCTTCACCACACTGGGATGGGACTACTGGGGAGCACCATGATCTTTTGGATACATTGCACTATCAACGCTATGTTGTCTAGTATTAATGGTTTTGTTGATAGTTCTTCTCCCCTGATTAAAACAAAGTAAGACATTAAATTATGGACGATGTCAAACATTTACGTATTTTATAAGTAATGAAAGGTTAATGTGGACTGACTTTTATTTACCTTATCCTACAAACTCGATCTTGGGGTCTGCCCCATGATTTTCCTATGATCAACCATGAATTTATAACCATACTTGTAACCAATTTGGAGGTCTTCCTCCATGGTTTCAGTTCCAAAGTCGTCGCCTTGCACTGCAAAAGGGTATGTTTTTTTAATGTTTTTGGATGCAATTACCTGAAAGTTGTAAGGCAATCAAATAATATTCTAAAGATGTTTGGGTACTTACGATTCGTGACTGTAACCTCGAGTAGCCGACCTAGCCTAGCTTGTGTTGGCCATGTTTGGAAATCCTTACTTTGGTTCCCTTCGAAGTGGCAGGCAACCTATCATCAAAATTTTCAAGTATGTTATATATAAACACACTTTTATTTAGATCTAAAAAAAATTAAAGGTGGTATTGAAATCAAAATATTGTAATTTACCTTGGTGTACCAGTTATTTCTTCTCCTTATTTTTTAAAAATCTTATCTTTTGCATCATCAATGATCGCCTTCCACTCCCTCTCTCGAATTGAGGGAGGACGCTCATACCTAGGATGTCCTGCCAAGCTTCATCTATAAACATCCTGCGTATATTTTAAATATTATTCCGCTGCAGAGGTGACTTCTTTTTTATTGAACGTGTCTACTCCAAAGAGGCCTTCAAGATAATCCATAAGTTCCTTTTTGAGGTTGGAATTCTGGCAATTCCACCTCATGCGTAAGGTTTCCCCAAAAATCAACAAGGCCTTGATCTCTAGGTGCCTATAAAATTGGTCGTTTCCTACACACAAAAAGATATGATCATTAATTTAAAATTAATAATCTAGATGATTTGTGTATGATATGGACAACATTAAATGATTAAAATATGAATTAAAACTACCTGGGAGTCTTGATTGTTTTAATGGAAGTCCATTATCGTCGACCAAAAATGTGCACGGAAGGGTCCCCATGCTTGTCACACATCTAGCTCTAGGAAATGCAACCATGTCAACCACATCACTATCCTCATCTCTGTCACCATCTCTAGAATATGACCGATGTGTGGATGTCTGGTGGTGCATGTCATGGCTCCTATCTAAATTAGGTGTGGAAGATGGAGAAGTAAATAGTACTCTAGCAGCTGTATCACCACCCACATCAAGAATCTATAGCGTCTCTGTAGTGCCACTACTACCAACACCGGGCTGAATAGGCTCCAAAAATCTCTTTATAAAAAAGAAGATGTTTTTTCGCGAGATAATGTAAAAGTTAAAGAACAAAGTTTCATAATTGAACAAACGAGTACATTAGAAAAATAAAATAAAATTGGTTATTACCTTATATGTGTTAAGTTGTGACATAAGGAGATTGATCTTTTCTAGGACGTCGGAAGTTTGATTTGGACGATCTAATAAGCTAGCAAGTTCCTTGTTCACTTTAATGATCTTTTTTTTTATATTAATACCATCAGATCAATGGATGACTACAACCCCTCCTCATCGGCAGAATCATGATCAACATGACCTGATGAATACATATAATTTCAACAAAAACAATGTTATTTCAGTAAAATTATATAAGAAAATAATAAAATTCACGTAAAATGAAAGTGGAAATTGATAATCATTTACATTTTCTATGGCTGGCCCTTTTCCACGATCATCTTGCCACATTATAACATAATTAGAACCCCAAAATATTTAAAAATTTGTTAACGATAACAAAAAAATTGATTGCCACCCAAATAAACTCAACCTCAACAATCAGGCTCCCACATTATTATAAAATTGGGACCATGAAATATATAAAACAATGCGAAAGATAAAAAAAATTATAAAGCAATAAGTAGAGGTTTCTTAAAGAGGTGTTGCATAGGTACCCGCACACTATTAGTCGATGTTTCTATTAGATTCAAATAGTAATCCACTAATAACTCTTCCCCGAGAGCTATCTTTTTTATTGCGCACATGACTACTCGATTCTCTTCGCGTTCCTCATATATGCAATTTGGTTGCTTGTTTGTTGTACCAGGCTGTGTGTTGTTTATAAACCCTATGATATTTCTAGAATCTTTAGGAATTCCATCAATATAGATAGTCGCTCCCTTCTTTTTATCCTTGTTTATTAGTTGTATATAATTTATGGTGAGTGCATATCTCTGCATACTTTGCTTGTACCAGACTAGTCGCATCCAATCGTTATAATTGTAACATGGTCTAACATAGTCCATCAATTCAGTTACTGTATTGCATTTTACAATTATTCCATCCATGGAAAATAGCTCCAGACCATGCAGGGAGGATGGTGCAATGCGATATATCCTATTGTTGACAATGAAGTCAGCATCTATAGGAGGTAGTTCCTTAGGTACCCATTGTTTCACCAGATGCTTATACCTGAGTGGCACCTCTATGTCTCCTATGCTCTCATCATCATAAGATCATGATCCTCCTTCGACAAGAAAAAATTCCATGTGTCTACAAAAATTTCTTCTGATTTTTTCACCTATGGTCCTTGTTTGCTTATCATATCTACTAAATGCAGTCACATTTCCCTCTGTTTGTCCTAGCTTTCTTCAGTTGACAAAGAAATATCTGACAGGTACATATTTGGTTGTACCTTCAATTGCATGTGCATGTGTTGTTAGTGAGTAGTCCATCCTCATCCTAGTTCCAATTTATGAACCTTTTTTTTTTTATATTCAAACTTCTAACTAATTTTTTTACATCTTTAGTTTTGGAAGCACAATTAGACTAGGGTGAAATTATTAATATTAGTAGGGGCACTCATGCATGCAATGGATTCCCAACTTAGTGAAGGGTATGGATCTCTAGGTGGGTGCACCTTAATTTGACTCACTTATCCATGCAAGCAATATGCACTATGGTTATATTTCACACTATAGAATAGTGGTCAACCACCTAATGTAATGTGATATCCCTCTTGATTTTGGACATATTAAGGACATATTAATGTGATAACATTAAGAACATGATAATTTTATCATATGGATCTAAGAAAAAAATAGTAGTAAGGTTGTTGTTTGTTGGATTTGTGCAAATTAGAATTATTATAAGAAATGTCCATTGAAGACGAGGGTCAATGTTATGGAGTAAGAAATCCAACCATCAGTTGGTGTGTTGCAAATATTGGGTGCTTTAGTTGGAAATAAGTCTAAGGAAATCCAAGAGTAGACCTATACAAATATTAGTTTTGTTCAATCCAAGTTGAAGAATAAGTTAGTTATGGCGATGGTTAACAATAGTGAAACCCACATTTTTATGTAGGAAGTAGTGGTTGTTAAACTCAATGTGTAGTCGAAATTGGTGTAGTCTTTTTTCAAGGAAGTAAACTCTAACACAGGTAGGGTGGTTGTCTTGGCTAAAGGAGTCAACTTATGGACACTAGAGTGGAACTACTAGTTTCAAAGTGGTACCCATGGATGACTTTGAAGTTGGTTTTGTGCAAGAGTTTATGAGGATGTGATAGGTGTAGCCAATCCCTCACCTTAACAATTTGTTAAGATTTGATGACACAAAACTTCACGTAATTCCAATGTTGAGGGGGAAATAGAGTGCAATCACTAGAAGACTACCATGACTATGATCACAACAACCAATCATGCAATAGTGCAACCTTACAAAGAGGAATTTGTAGGTTTTAAGACATCAAAGAAGATCTCGAGTGTAGGTTTTTGGTAACCTTTGGTGAATGAAGGACCACAGAAAAAGTTGTTTACTAGGTTTGAATCCATAGTAAATAACACTATGTCTACAATATCAAAAGTAGTGGATGTCTATTTAGAGAATCAAGATGGTCTAAACTTTAATTGGATGGTTCATTTGACTTAAGAAGTTCTAGAAAAAATGATGTAGACTTTAAGGAAGGAATGGATTCCAATGTTAGTGTTTCTAGTGGCATTGGTGGCCACTTTCCATCCTTTTATAAATAAAAAAATTCATAGGATGACTTACTACTAGCTTGGAAGGTAGTGGAGCCAAAGCACCCCAAAAGGAAGTAAGTGCCTAGTTTGGTGTAGGTTGGTAGGAGTTAGCATATTTTAAACTGGAGATCAGGCACTTGAGTCTATTAAAGAGAGAATCACATACAAAGAAGTGCATTACAAAATATGAGTAGGAGTGTTTGATTATACAACACATGATGATGTACTTTCATGGCTTTCAATTTAGAATTAGACTAGCTACCTAGCTTGTTTTAAGGAATGAAGACAAAGGTGTACTAAGGCATGGGAAATTGGAGTTGAAGGTAAGTACAAGTGTGTGTGGCAATGTGAATAAATTGAAGTGAGTTTAGTTGAAAATGGATGGTGAGTTTGTGTAGTATAGTAGTTAGTTGACAGAGACATGTAGAATTTATGAGGATTTTGTTGGGGCAACATTGAACATAAGTGGGGGAGGATGTAAGGAATTTTTTTCCCATAAAGAACAAATACACTTTCCACGTGTACTATCTTGATCAAGGTGAAGGAAAATGGTATGAGTCAGTTGTGACTTAGGAACTTGACATGGTGTAGCCACACACAATACAAGCTACATTGCAATATGGGTGAGGTGCTCACTAGAGTGAAACAAGTTGTGCATATGGTGCATATCAATTTGTCTTAAGTTGCAATGAAAAAAGTGTCATTGTCTTGGTGGAGAAAAGGGATGATAAATCTTAATGGAGAATACATTGTAGTCAAAGATGGAAGAGTGTGAATTTATAGGTTGGATAGGTTTGCGGCATGATAAGGTTGTAGGTAGAAAGTGAATCACTATAAAGAACACCACAACAAGGAACACCTTATTGGAAGTGTTTTGGGTTGCAACACTTGACATGCATAACTTAGTTGAGAAGATGGGTGTGGGAGAGTCACCCACTAATGAGTGGTGTGGTAACAATTGAAGCATTGTGTTTAGTTCTATAGTGACTTATGGAAGCATTCAAGGTGCGATAGAGTTTGCAATGACAATGATCCAAGGAGGGAGAACTCTAACAAGATATTCAAGAGAAGTACTCCAATTTGAGGCCTACAAGAGGAAAAAATCAGTTTGTGTAAAGCAAGACTGCAATCAACATGTAGGTCCAAGTTTGCAAGTAGGACATTTAGAAACACTTAATGACTACATGGATTTCCCCCCTGCTTTTGAAGGTGGGAATGTGGTCTACTATGTTGCTAATTCCAAAAAGGTGGTGGGGGCACACAACTCCCTACAACTAATTTCCTTATGCTTGTCTAATCAATTGAGTTAAATAGGCTAATAAGGGCTTGGAAGTCTCAAATAGTTGTGTTAGTTGAATGCCATATAGTACTTAGTGAACTTGGTAATGTAGATTGGGGTTGTAAATATGATTTGAAAGGGAGCCTCTTTTATTATATCCTATCATAAGGCAATATCTAGTGGAGTGCTTGTAATGTGGAAAGTCATTAGAAATGTCAACCAAATACAGTTTATGGTAGACAATTCAAGACATTAAGCTATTACCCACGTCCTAACAAATGGTCAGTAACTATGTATTGTCAGAATCCATGCACCTACTAATCTTAGAGACAGAGAAAGAGACACATTATAGGGTACAAATTAATATTGGAGAAGCTTTGGCTTGAGGAAATTTTAACAATACCTCCTATTCATGTGTTGCAAAAGGGGTTTTGAAGAATATTGAAAGAGGAATATCCACCTACAATTTCAACTTCATAAGTGCATTGGAGAGTATGCTATGCCAATTGTTATTTGAACCTATATTTCAAGTATTTGTTTCTTAAGAATTAATGGCAACACCACATTTTTGTGAAGATAAAAATTGGATTAATATTAGTGAATGGCTTCATATTATAAGGGGAAAGTGGGAGGATGTATTTACAATATAACTATATTTGGGTGGTGAAGCTTTTATGTGGTTTATTTACAATACAACTATATTCCTTGGCTAAGGTTTGGAGTAGGGAATTAACATTACTTGGCTAAGGTTTGGAAAGTTTTGATTGTAAGGGGCCAATTGTTGTTGCTACACATTTAATTTTCTTGTTTAGAATATATCAAGGATAAAATTTCAAGGTAAAGTTTGAGGAACCATCAATATAGATGTACCAAGAATCAGGGATCTAAGGGATAATGGCATGGTTGATGGGGAGACCCAAGGTTTCACCATCCTTACAGGAAATATTGTTGTATTCCCTTAACTGATCAGCTGGACTCTTGGGCTATCCATAAGTGGTTTTGAACCAATTAACCAGTTCTTCCCAAGTTGAAGGGATTTTGGGTGGGAGGTCAGAAAAATATGTTGCATCTTTCCCTTCGAAAGAATTTACAAATAGATGCATGCAAGTGTCATTATCATTAGCCCCTATGTTATGAAAAGCATTAGGAAATTCTACCAGGTGTTCATTTGTAGTAAAAATACCATTTCCTGAGAACCTAGGTAACTGATCCTTGAATTTTGGTAATGGTTGGGTGGCTGGTATGAGATTCAAAGGAGAATAAATGTGCCAGGGGGTGGTTGTAGAATCTTCCTCAAATTGAAAAAGTCCATATTTCTTAATAAACTTAGCAATATTAAGAGTAGATTGAATAGGGACTTGATGACTATAGATACTACCAATCACAAATGAAGCATAGGGTTGCAAAGAGGAGGAACCTCTGGTGCCACTACCACTACCCAAAGATGTCATGTTGAAGGTGATAGGTATGGGTGATTAAGAGGAACTGGCATAATCAGATAGGGTTCACCTAAGAGCACTTTATTGTGTTGATAAGACAATTTTACTCCTTCCTATTTTGTAACATCCCACTCTTGTGTGCACTGAGTGAACTTATTCTTTGAGGACACTTGCGTGCAAGTGATCTGGGTTATTATACTATTGGTCATTTTGATTATGATTATGAGATATTGTGGATTGATGATATGTTATTTTGTTGTATTTACATAGACATGTGCTATTGACTGGGTTTTCTTGAGTGTGCAGGACTTTGTACATTGAGGATCTAGAGGCATCAATGAAACCTGATGTAGGAGCATCACCTTCAAAGTCAGAGACACAAGTGTGGAGGCACATATATGACATCTCAGCATGACAAAGTTACAAATCAACATTTAACTCATAAGTAAATCGAGTTGTTGAGATATTTTTGGAAACACCATTTTTAAATATGCTTGTTTGTAAAGTCATGTAGGACTGTAAGGAGTTGTAGATATAGAGTGTTGGCTCTTATCTGGAAATAAATGTTAGTTATTGTAATAGGACAAAGTAGGTAACCGCTATGACTTGATAGGATAGGTTGCAGACAGGACGGAGAGAGATCGTGGAGCCAGTCCTTAGATAGTTGTTGTTGTATTGTAATATACAAGAATGAAGAGATAGGAAGATAGAGAGGTAGAGACATAATAGAGTAGAAGAAAGACGCAGGGAAGAACTACAATACTATGTAATTGTTTTATGAATGAATAGAACAGACAAAATTGTCCCAAATCCTTGGAATGTGTTCATTTTAATGTGTGACAGAATGAATGTTACATTCTGTGTATGTTCTTTAGTTCATGTCGTTCATGTATGATTGTTAAGAACTTAATCGTATGGGTTTGTGACAAAACTGGATAAGTTTCAATTGTTTCTCTTTTGAAACTCATATGCAAGGTGTGCATCTCGTATGCAAAGAGTGCATCGACAGAGTCTCGGATTTGTTGGAGTTACTTCACACACACCTAGGATTTAATTTTGCTAAGGTTTTTCCTTGTTTATTATTCATAATTAATCGTTATCTAGTCTCCTATATTTTAGGGGAGAATATCCCACGTGAAGAATATTCTCTTTCAATTGACACTTTAGTTTGACTAGTTGAGTTGAGTTTAGATGTTGCATTGGTTTTGTCACCATGCAACATTGAGATCATCACCATGATATGTGCATTTGTATTGGGATCATCACTAGAATTTCGCATTACCCTTGATTCCTTGATCTACTCCTCACTACTCTCTGTTCAGTCAGTTAACTAAAGACTAATTGACTAGTTAACTCAGCTAGGTGGTAGTTCACTCCCATAACTACCTGAGAGACTAGAATGGGTGGCAGTTTACTCTCGTAATTGTTGGTGTGTGTCCAGATCACTCTAGAACACTACTATGGATCATTAGTTACTCGTGTATCATATATCTATTGTAAATTATTCACTCTTTGAGTGTGAAATACAACGGTTAATGAGAATTCCTCCATTCTTTCTCTCCTTCTTCTTCCTTTTCCAATTCTCTCTGCAAATGTGTGTATTATTATTTAGCTAAATCTATTCTATGTAGGTTCAACACATTTACATGGTATCAGAGCTGACGAACTGCTAAGCAAAGCTACACCAAATTATTTTTTGTACGTACAAAAGATTGAAGACAACAAAAAGATGGATTATTCGCCATAAATACTTCTCACACCTCATAAATATTTGGAATGTAAGACAAAAATTCTTCGTATGCTTAGATGCAAAGGCGTGTACCAATTAACTATGAAAATGGAAGTAGAGCTTGATTCTGTTGATGAGAAAAATGACTTTCTCAATAGACAAGATATGGCCATAGGATGTATCCTCTATTTTATTTCTCCTAAAATTCTCCATCAAGTATATCATGAATCACAAGAATTAACTCCAAATGATTTATGGAGCAGATTGGAGGTTTTATTTGGGAATAAGTAAGAATGCATGTAAAATGTTGACAATATAGAGAATGTAGAAAAGCCATTGGAAGATAAATCATCTCAGTTTGAAGAGTCTTCTACACAAGTATCTACACAAATTTGTATTCCATTAATTGAAGATGATGTCTAATCCATTTCATAATTTTTTTCTGAAATTCATGTGGAATATATATGGCATGCATCGCAAGAGTCACATGCAGATACTTTTCCATGCACAATGCATGCATCTCAGGAGAAAAAAAGGGAGCCACGCACATCAGACTCAATTATTATATTTTATGAGCACTATTTGTAGAAAAAAATTGGATATTTGAATTACTCTCGGGAAAATATCAAATTTCAAAAAAACAATCATCCGAAATGGAGTCCAGAAAATGAAGTTATGATTGTTTCAAAAACAACAAAATTTCAGCGTTTTTCCGTAAAGGGTCGCACGGTTTTCAAAATTTCATCCAAACTTTATTTTGATGTTTTTCATTACAAGAAGATAAAGTGGGTATGTGTGGACATATTAATGATTCATATACTTCATTATATCCATGCATACATCTACATCTTCAACAAAATATTCAAAGATCACAAACTTGCAGAGTTGCAAGGTCTTCTTGGAGTGAAGGACATGGTTGCTTAGCACCTGTTTTTTGTTCCTTCTCATATTTTTTTTTTTATGCATTGTAATTTGAGGGGGGTTGTTCCCATGAGGTTTTCCCTCTTTCCTCATTTATTTCAGTGTATATTTTTTTATTTGGGTACCTAACATGGCCTCGTTGTCGGGACCCATTGTTTATTTTCACCATAGTGATGTTCAAGGGGGGTGTTGGAGTTACTTCACACACACACACCTAGGATTTAATTTTACTAAGGTTTTTCCTTGTTTATTAGCCATAATTAATCATTATCCAGTCTCCTATATTTTAGGGGAGAATATCCCACCTGAAGAATATTCTCTTTCAGTTGACACTTTAGTTTGACTATTTGAGTTGAGTTTAGATGTTGCATTGGTTTTGTCACCATGCAACATTTGGATCATCACCATGCTAATGCACACTTGTCTTGGGATCATCACTAGAATGTCGCATTACCCTTGATTCCTTGATCTACTCCTCACTACTCTTTGTTCAATCATTTAACTGAAGACTAGTTGACTAGTTAACTTAGCTAGGTGGTAGTTCACTCCCGTAACTGCCTGAGAGACTAGACTAGGTGGCAGTTTACTCCCGTAACTGTTGGTGTGTGTCCAGATCACTCTAGAACACCACTATGGATCATTAGTTACTTGTGTATCCTATATCTATTGTAAATTATTCACTCTTTGAGTGTGGAATACAATGGTTAATGAGAATTCTTCCATTCTTTCTCTCCTTCTTCCTTTTCCAATTCTCTCTACAAATGTGTGTATTATTGTTTAGCTATATCTATTATATGCAGGTTCAAAAAATTTATAGGATTGACTCAGAGGAGTTTAGAGAGAAAAAAATGGGACTTAGACTAGGTGCAAGGAGTGCATAGCGTCAGGGAGCGACCAAGCATCGAAGAACCAGAACAGAGGAATGCAAGGAGTGCGGGAAGAATTTCTTTTCAAGAAATCCTTCAAATTGAGTTATCAAAATCCCAAGAATGCAAGGAGTGCATGGGAAGTCAAAATATTCAAGGAGAACAAGCTCATAAGAGACAAAATTTTTTAGAAGTGTAGACGAGGGCCAAGAGAAGGACCCGTAGGAGGAGCAAAGGTCGATACCTTTGAACACTTAGAAAATATTCTAAGTTGGAGTAAGTCGGAAGCTCAGAAGGAGGATGATAGTGGTCGTTGGATCACAACGTAGAGGATCAAAAATTGTCTGATCAAAGAAATGTGTACACACCTCAGCGCTCTACACACACCGGAGAGTGGAATTTCCAAAGTCCCAAAGTCGTTTGGGACCATCCATCATCTGGAAGGACGCGTGGCGAAAATCCATCAGTTTCGGGTAAAAGAACTCCAGGAGGAGTGAGTGCACAGAAGTTTGAAACTTCCGAAGTCCGAAGAACCGAAGAGCCATAGGAAATATGAGCCATCATATCCAAAGGGATATGTTTCAGCAGGTCGTGAATTACAAAGGAAGGTGAAGGTGGAATGTTGAAACACCCGAATCTCGAATAGCCAAGAGTCGTCAATCTGTGAGGGGACACTTGTCACTAGATCATGGATTCTGGGCGTAACGCTCTAGAAGAAATAGGGTGTGGGGAAGTTGAAAATTTTGAAGGTTGAAGTCCAGAAGGAGAAAAGGGACATTGATTCAAGGAGGACATGTGTCAACAGATCACAAGTTTTGAGTAAATTGCACTAGGGTTTCAGTTGAGAATTGAGATTGCCAAATCCCGAAGACCCAAAGTGAATGTGGATTGTTTGATCTAGAAGAGACATGGTGTAAATATGTGGACTCTAGGTAAAGTCCTGAAGTAATTCATAGCCACCAGATTAAGGGAGACGTGGCACAAATCCATGCATTCTGGGTAAAATCCCGAAGAAATCCTCAACTGTCAGATCCAGAGAATAGGTGGTATAAATCTGTGGATTTTGGGAAAGGAGTCGAAGTAAGTCTCAAATGTCTGATTCAAGTGGACACGTGACATAAATCCACATACTTTGAGGGGGAGTGAAGTTGAGAGTTGATAAATCCGAAGTCTGGTGATGCGAAGGGATCACAACCGTTGATATGAGGGAGATACGTGTTAGTGGATTGTCAACTCCAGGAAAAATCCAGTGGGGAAAGGGTTTGAGAGTTGAAAATCCCAAAGCCCGAATCAAAAAATAAATCACAACCATTTATTTAGAAGGGTTAGATCTGATCTGTAGAATTTGTAAGGAAAGATCTGAGCCATGAGTTCAGAAGCATCGTCAAAATCGTGAGATCAACGGTCTCATTACATTGCGGGGATCGAAGGTGCATGAACTTTAAAAAGTTGAGGGTGGTCTGCAATCCAGACCATGATTTTGGAGAAAGTATGCATGGAGGCTCAAGGTGAATAGTGGGGAAAAAATTAGTTTGGCTTCAAACTACCCTTGGCTGTACCTGCAATCGCATTGTTACGTAAGGTTATCGCCCAAGGCCATATTAAGGAAGGGGCTTATCAGAAAAGGAGCTAGAGCCCAAAATCTGAGATTTCGCAAGCATGAAGGGGAAGGTTGCGGGTGCCATTAGACCTGCACCAGGAAGCCTAAAGGTCCCGTGTTTAAATACAGAACGAGACCATCAAGGTTTCAGAGAGTTGTTTGACTCTAGAGTCGAGGATCCTTGACCGGGAGGTTCTGTATCCCTACAGGGGAGTAGGGGGCCTGTATTAGGTGGTATTAGAGCTGATTTTGAAGTTGTTTGCAGACAACAAACAAAGGAGAAAGGAGATAAATTGGTATCATTTGTGGTATCAAATTTTTTTGATTTCTGTTTGTAGGCACCAGAAGGTGACGCAGTGGAATCATGCCACCCAGAAGGGGTAGAGCGAATGTAGAAATGGAAGAAGAAATGATGTGACTCAGAATGAGACTGGATGCCATGGAAACAACACAGAGGAAAGCACTAGATGCTAGAGATATCAGTGAAGCTGAAAGCAAAGAGATAGAGGTTGAAGAAGATGTAGCAGAGGATGCTGCAGAAGACTGCTTATTGAAAGTTGTTTCAATAATAGGAGCCAGAGAAAAAATAGAGGTACTAATGTATAAAGGAAATTTAGAAGTTGAACAATTGTTATATTGGGTATGAGCTATGGAAAAGTACTTTGATTATGAAGATATCAAAGAAGACAAGATGGTGAAGCATGAAGTGACAAGACTGAAGGGTGATGTAGTGCTATGGTGGGATGAATTGCAAGCCGAACGCAGATGTAAGAGTAAGAAGAAAATTAAAAGCTAGGATATGATGGTAGCCAAGATAAAAGACAAATTTATCCCGAAGGACTATCAAATCAATATTTTTAGAAGTTTGTAGAACTCGAGACAGAAAATCTTATCAGTGAAGGAGTACACTGAGTAATTTTACAGACTGAACATCAGGGCTGGACAGAAAGAAAATGAAGATGAAAAAACAACCAAGTATATCAATGGGCTGAGGTATAGAATACACGAGGAGATCAAAATGATGTCTGTTAGTAAATTCGAGGATGATTATAAAGCAGCCTTGAAAGCTGAAGATAAATTGGCCAGGAAACAAAGGAGGAAATTCAAGTAGAGGTAAGGGAAACAACAGAGAGAAGTTCCAAAAGCCGAAGCATGAAGCTAGAAAACAACATAGTCACCTTGAGAAAGGTGGAATTTCTAAGGAAGGACAACATGGAGGAAGAATCTCTTTTTCTAGAGGAAGAGGAAGAGCCAGAGGAGGTGCAGTTAGATGTCATGTCTGTGGAAAACTAGGCCAAAAGTCTTGGGAATGCCTCAGGAGAAAGAAAGAAGGATGAGGTGAAGCACACATTTCTGAAGCACATAAACATGTGAAAGTAGAACAATAGAAGGAGGAAAGAACCTCATGATAAGGAAAATTATTCTTAAACCAGAAAAGGAGGTAGAGGAACCAGTTCATCGAACAAGTCTATTCAGAACTGCGTGCAAGACAAAATATAGAGTTTGCAAGGTGATCATAAACAGTGGGAGCAATGACAATCTAGTATCCACAAATATGGTGGAGAAATTGGAGCTGAAGAAAACTGCACATCCAAACCCATACAAGGTATCATAGTTGCAGAAAGGACATCCAGTAATGGGAAGTCAACAATGCCAAGTTAAATTTAAAATAGGAGGTTATAGGGATGAAGTATCATGTGATGTAATTCCTATGTATGTGTGTCATATTTTATTGGGGAGACCATGGCAGTTTGGCATAAAAGTTATTCATGATGGAAGAAAGAATACTTATACCCTAGAAAATAATGGTAGGACACATATGTTGTTACCAATAGAAGACAAATAGCAAAAGAGGGAAGCTAGTTCAAATATACTTCTCATGAGTGGGAGGAATTATTGAATGAATTCAAGAAGGAGGAAGAAATGCAGTTTGTTGTAGTGAGGAAGCCATGAGTTATTCTTACAAATACTTTTGTAGAATATTTTCCTGAAGAAATCCAAGAACTCTTAGAAAAATTTGCTAACATAGTAGTTGATGAGTTACCACACTCATTGGCACCCATTAGGAGTATAAGCCATCATATTGACCTTATTCCTGGAGCTAGTTTACCAAACAAAGCAGCTTATAGGTTGACACCTAGAGAGAATAAGGAAGTAAAAAATCAAGTCCAGGAGTTGTTGGATGAAGGTTTAGTCAGGGAAAGCCTAAGCCCATGCATAGTACTAGTTGTGTTAAGTCCAAAGAAGGATGGAGGATGGAGAATGCATACATATTGCAGAGCCATCAATAAGATAACCATTAGGTATAGATTCCCTTTACCAAGGATGGATGATTTGATGGATTGTTTGAGTGGAGCAAGATATTTTTCCAAGACAAACTTGAAGAGTGGATATCATCAAATAAGGATGAGAGAGGGAGATTAATCGAAGACAACATTCAAGACAAATGAAGGATTGTTTGAAGGGCTGGTCATGCCATTTGGGTTGACAAATACACCAAGCACATTTATGAGATTAATGAATAAAGTATTGAAAGAATTTATAGGAAAATTTGTCATAGTATATCTGGATGACATACTAATCTTCAGTAAGACATAGAGAGAACACTTAAGACACCTAACATCAGTGATGGAAAAGTTGCAGCAAGAAAAATTGTTGATAAACATGAAGAAAATATATTTTATAAAGAAAGAACTTGTATACTTGGGTTTTTTGATATCTTCCAATGAATTGAAGATGGATCCAAAAAAGGTGAGAGCAATGAAAGAATGGCCATCACCAAGCAACATATTTGAGGTAAGAATTTTTCATGGGTTAGCAATTTTTTATAGAAAGTTTATCAAAAATTTCAGTGGTATATGTACGCCCATGCTAAACACTATGAAGAAGAAACACAACTATTTTAGTTGGACAAAGGAAGATGAAAAAAGTTTCAAGGTGTTGAAGGAGAAAATCATAGAACAACCAATTCTGGCCTTATCATATTATGGAAAAACATTTCAAGTGAGATGTGATGCAAGTGGATTAGCTATTGGAGCAGTCTTGAGTCAGGATAATAGGCCAGTTGCTTATTTTAGTGAGAAGATGAATGACACCAAGAATAAGTATTCCACATATGACAAATAATTTTATGTAGTGATTCAAACTTTGAAGAAGTGGAGGCACTATCTAATTCCTAAAGAATTTGTCTTGTACAATGATAATCAAGCTTTGCAGTTTATTACTAGGCAAGAAAATTTGAATCAAAGACATGCTAAATGGGTAGAATTTATGTAGAATTTTACTTTTGTTATTAAACATATTGCTGGAACTACTAACAAAGTTGCATATGCTTTGAGAAGGAGGAGTTTAATCATACAGGAATTCCAAGTGGATATCTTAGGGTTTGAACACCTCAAGAAAATCTATCGAGAAGATTCATATTTTAAGGAAGATTATGAGGCATGTAACAATCCTTTGTTGGGAGACAGAAGCCCATGGAAAAAAAATTTGATCCAAGATGAATTATTATTCAAAGGAAGCCAACTATGAATACCAAAATGCTCAATGAGAGATAACCTGCTAAAAGAGAAACACAACAAAGGTTTAGCTAGACATTTTGGTCATGATAAGACATTTACACAGCTGATCAATTCGTATTATTGGCTGAGAACGAGGGAAGAGGTGAAACGGTTTGTGAACAAATGCATAATTTGTTAGTATGCAAAAGGAAGACAACAAAACATTGGTTTGTATCAGCCATTATCAATTCCAGAAAGGCTGTGGGATGCAATCAGTATGGATTTTGTATTGGGATTGCCTAGAAATCAGAAAGGGAGCGATTCCATATTTTTTGTGGTGGAAAATTTTTCAAAAATGACACATTTCATACCATGCCAAAAGACAAAATATGCTACACACATAACCAATTTGTTTTTCAGAGAAGTAGTGAGACTACATGGATTTTCTAGGAGCATAGTCTCAGACAGGGACACCAAATTTGTAGGACTCTTTTGGAGGACTTTATGGAAGAGGTTGGGGATAAACGTGTCCTTCAGTTCAACATATCACCTTCAGATAGATGGACATACTGAATTAGTAAACAAGAGTCTGGGAAACTTGTTGAGAAGTTTAGTCACTGAGCAAGGTCGTCAATGGGATCAGATTTTGGCACAAGAAGAATTTACATTTAACAATTCAGTGAACAGGAGCATAGGGAAAAGTCCATTTGAAATTGTGTATGGTATATAGCTAAGAGGGATTACAGAGTTGAGAGATATGAATCAAGATTAGTTTAGAAGTGTTAGAGAAGAGGATTTTGCAACAGAAATGCATAAACTCCATGACAGAGTCAGAGAGAAGCTATACGAAAATAACATGAGATATAAGAACATAGTTGATCATAAGAGGAGAGAAGTTCAATTCGAAGTAGGAGATGAATTTTTATCTCATTTGAGAAAGGAAATGTTTCCAAGGGGAACATATAACAAGTTGAAGATGAAGAAGATAGGACCATGCAAGATTCTCAGAAAATTCACAGCCAATGCTTATGAAATTGAGTTGCTAGACTATGTTGGGATATCACAGATATTCAATGTTGCATAATTGTATCCTTACAAGAGATATGAGGAAGGAGAATCATATGATCAGAAAGAAGTTCACTGGGAAGAACAATTTCCCACAGCAGAAAAACCTCATATGGAGAAAATCATTGAACAAAGAGTTGGAAAGAATATCAGGAGGAAGACATATCCTGAATACTTAGTGAAGTGGAAAGATCATCCAGTGGAAGATTCAAGTTGGGTCACAAAACTTGATATTTTGAATCATGGAAAAATAGTACAGGAGCTCATGGATATGAGTCCATGAATATTTGAACATGAGGAGTATGATGCAAAAGCATCGCCTTAAAATTCAAATATGCAAGCGTGGAGGAACAGATATGACATCTCAACATGCCAGAGTTTCAAATCAACATTTAACTTAGAAGTAAATTGAGTTGTTGAGATAATTTTGGAAACAACATTTTTAAATATGCATGTTTGTAAAGTCATGTAGGACTTTAAGGAGTTGAAGATATAAAGTGTTGGCTCTTATCTGGCAATAAATGTTAGTTATTGTAATAGGACAAAGTAGGTAACCACTATGAATTGATAGGATAGGTTGCAGACAGGACGAAGAGAGATCGTGGAGCCAGTCCTTAGATAGTTGTTGTTTTATTGTAATAGACAAGAATGAAGAGATAGGAAGATAGAGAGGTAGAGACAAAATAGAGTAGAAGAAAGATGTAGGGAATAACTGCAATACTATGTAAGTGTTTCATGGATGAATCGAAAAGACATAATTGTCCCAATGTGTGATTGAATGAATGTTACATTTTGTGTATGTTCTTTAGTTCATTTCGTTCATGTATGATTGTTAAGAAGTTAATCATATGATTTTGTGATGAAACCGGATAAGTTTCAATTGTTTCTCTTTTGAAACTCATATGCAAGGTGTGCCTATCGTACACAAAGAGTGCATCAACAAAGTCTCAGATTGATCAGAGCAGTTCAAAGAGAACAAAGGGAACTTAGACTAGGTGCAATGAGTGCACAACGTCAAGGAGCGACCGAGTGTTGAAGAACCAGAACAGAGGAATGCAAGGAGTGAGGGAAAAATTTACTTTCAAGAAATCCTTCAAGCTGAGTTATTGAAATCCTGAGAATGCAAGTAGTCCATGGGAAGTCGAAATATTCAAGGAGATAAAGCTTAGCAGAGACAAAAAGTTTCAGAAGTGTAGACGAGGAAAAAGAGACAGACCCGTAGGAGGAGCAAAGGTGGAGACCTTTGAACACATAGAAAATATTCTAAGTCATAGTAAGTCGGAAGCTCAGGAGGAGGAGCGACAGTGGCCGTTGGATTATGTCGCAAAGGATCAACAACCGTCTGATCAAATCAAGGTATACACACCTCAATTATTTTCACACGTAGGTGAGTGGACTTGCCAAAGTATTGAAGTCTTGAAGTAGTTTGGGACTGTCCATAATATGGAAGGACGCGTGGTGAAAATCCATCGATTTCAGGTAAAATCAATATGGGAGGAGCGAGTGCACAGATGTTTGAAACTTCCAAAGTCTGAATAACAGAAGAGCCAAAGGAAATATCATCCGTCAGATCTAGAGGGATACATGTCGGTGGGTCATGGATTCTAGAGGAAGGTGAAGGTGGAATGTTGAAACACCCAAATCCTGAATAGATGAAGAGTCGAGAGTCGTTGATCTACGATGAGACACTTATCACCAGATCATGGATTCTGGGAAGAACGCTCCGGAAGATACAGGGTGTGGGGAAGTTGAAACTTCTGAAGGCCAAAGTCCCAAAGGAGACAAGGGTCGTTGATTCAAGGAGGACACACGTCGATAGATTGTGAGTTCCAAGTAAATTGTACTAGGGTTTCATTTGAGAATTGAGACTGTCGAACCCCGAAGACCTAAAGTGAATCTAGACCGTCTGATCCAGAAGAGACATGGCATAAATATGTGGAATCAAGGTAAAGTCTTGAAGTAATTCATAGCCACAAGATTAAGGGATATGTGGCACAAATCCATGCATTCTGGGTAAAATATCGAAGAAATCCTCAACCATCAGATCCAGAGGATAGGTGGTATAAATCTGTGGATTTCAGGAAAGGACCTAAAGTAAGTCTCAACCGTCCAATTCAAGTGGAAACATGACAAAAATATGCATACTTCGAGGGGGAGTGAAATTTGAGAGTTGATAACTCTGAAGTTTGGTGACGTGAAGGGATCGTAGCCATTGATCCGAGGGAGACATGCATCAATGGATTGTCAACTCTGGGAAAAATCTAGTGGGGAAAGGGTTTGAGAGTTGAAACTCCTGAAGCCCCAATCACGAAATAAATCACAATTGTTGATTTAGAAGGGTTATATTTGATCCGTATAATTCGTAAGGAAATATCTAAGCTGTTAATTCAGAAGCACCATCAAAATTGTGAGATCGATGGTCCCATTGCATTGCAAGGATCGGAGGTGCGCAAACTTTAAAAAGTTGAGGTCGGGCCGCAATCCAAACCATGGTTTTGGAGAAAGGACACATGGAGGCTAAAGGTGAATTTAGGGGTGAAAAGTATTTTGGATTCAAACCACCCTCATTCGTACCCACAATTGCATGGTTACATAAGGTCATTGCCCAAGGTCATATTAAGGAAGGAGCTTATCAAAAAAGGATATAGCACCCAAAATCTGCGATTTCGCAAGAACGAAGGGGAAGGTCGTGGGTGCCATTAGACCTACACCAGGAAGCCGAAAGGGCCTGTGTTTAAATATAGAATGATACCATCTAGGTTTCAAAGAGTTGTTTGACTCCATAATCAGGGATCCTTGACCAGGAGGTCGTGTAGCTCTACAAGGGAGTAGGGGGGCTACATCAAAACCCCTTGGATGTCGAATCGAGTCAAGGAGTGGACTGTTAGGGTTTGAATTGTTGATGTGACATATGTACATATGATTAGATGTTATGATGATTGATTATTATTTCTAACATGATTCGTTGATGGGCGCAAGATGACGATAGCTTGCCGACTAGACTCACATTTGGAGTAGAGGGGTCACGCATTACAACCAGAGACATTGAGGGAGAGGTGTGGTAGGAACCCTGCCACAACCTACTAGCACTCCCACCATGGCTCGAACTATAGGTTAATGATTACCTAGTTTGAGAAGACCCACGATATCGTGAGGGAATATTGTGATAGTCGCTCACGATGATTCTAAGGGGCATGCAATAAGGCAGGGGCCTTATTCCTTAGAGGCCCTTAGTCTCCCACAAGATCACCTAGCAGAGTATTGACTCCAGGGGTTTAACATCTACCAAATTCGATCAAGAGGCGAGTGGCACCCTTGGATCACGTAGTGCATCTTGAAGGGAATGTTGCACAAAGAAAATGGAAAGACGCAAGTGGCACCCTTGGAGCATGTAGTGCATCCTGAAGGGCACATCACAATTTTAACTATGATAAGTTAATAAACCTAGTGCCTAGAAAACTATGCCTCCTTAGGACCTAGTCGGTCTTAAAATGAATGTTGTGATAAGTAAATTTTAATGACTAATTTTCCCTTAAGAACTATCGCCAAGCCTAGTGAATTGAAAACCTAGGTTTGAGTAGAACCTTAGAATAAAAATGAAAAAAAAATGATTAGACATATAACTGGATTAAAGTGGAAATTTTAATTCCCTAAGGTTCTTTTTATAAAATTTTAATTCACTAAGGTACTTTTTATAAAAAAATTCACCAAGGTCCTTTCTATAAAATTTTAATTCACTAAAGGCTCTTTTATAACTAATAAGAGAAATTCAAACTAATTTTAATGGAGGATTAAATTCATAAAAAGAGTAAATGGTTGTTTATCTAAACTTGTTAATTCTGAACTTAGTTAAAAAAAGAAAAAGAAAAGAGAAACTAAAAGAAAAAGGGAAACTTAAAGAAAAAGTTGAATGTCTAACTTGGTAAGGAATCTAGCCTTTGGAACTTTCTATTTATGAACTCAACTAGGAATTAAGTAAGGCGTAAGTCATTTAAGAATTGTAAGGGAATAATGGGACATCAAGGAGCGTTTTTAGGAATTATTTTAGGTGGGCGAAGGAAATAGAAAAATTTAATTAATTAATAAAATTGATTTTCTGGTGCAACTAGGGGATCGCGCGACATGTGTACGGGGGAGGTTTCTCCTAATTAAATAAATAAAAGGGGGAATATAATGAGGGTTTTGGAAACTAATGACTAAGAAAGTCTATAAAAGAGATGGCAGAGGAGGAGTGTGGATCAAATCTATCTTGCGTAATGTTACACTATTGAAATTTTATCTTGACTGAACTTTCTCTTGTGGGAGTTGGGATACCCAGCACGACTAACGAGTGGTAGCTTGAATTTGCTAGGTGATATGGGTGATATCATTCTCTGGTATTGTGTGTGTGGCCTCTTTGTGCATCAGGGGGCTTAGGGGGAAGAATATTACCCCTAGTGTTGGCTGGGAGGTACTGGTGAGGTCACATTGGTTGGAAAGCGAGAGCTGGAAGGAGCACGCGTGGGACAACGACTTCAGAGCATTCACAATTGTCTATGATACACATGTGAAAAATTATATTAATTAATAGCTCAATTTATTTTTCAGGCATTTCCTTATTGTCGAAATCTCGCTTGCGTAGATGTTGTTAAAAGTAAAACACTCATTTATTTATGCATAAGAATTTTTATTTGGGCGATAGTGCACCGTGTGAATTTGTAAGAGGGTCTCTAAATTTTTGGTTCTGAGCCTTGTTTTATTACTACATTTTCTTATTCCTTGAATGTATTTTTTTTATTTATTATTTGTTCTCCACAGAGAAGGTCTGGGTGCAGATTTGTGTCTTTATTTTCTGTTCTTATCCTTTTAGTTATTAGTTTGTGCTTGAGCAGTCGGTCAGGAGCCGAATCAAATGTCTTTCACTCCAGTGTTAAAGATTTAGATTCAAATGCCCTGCTTTCATGTGCATGGATAATAAGTGAAGGATAATTTCTCTGTCCAGCCAATTCCTTACTCTGTACAACAAAATTCCTCCTTATTTCTTAGCCATATCCTAGATCTTTTCCTCAAAAAACTCGCGTTACCCACCCATTGGTGTATTGGGATGATTCACTACATTTATTTACTATAATTTTACCTCATGAGTGAATTACTTATGTGCTTACTATACATGTATTCTTTACGGGGTTACCTATGATGTAATCTTCGAACACTTCTTAAATTTCGCTCCCTTTTCATTGCTTATTTTGTTGGTCTTCCTTTGATTCCATAGTGGATTTGTATGATGGATGGAATCTTATTGTTGTTTGACTTGATTGATCTTCTTTAGTTCCTTCCCATGAAGATGAAATCTTTAGCTTGATATCCCTTCTTACTGCTTTGTAGAATATGATCCTATTATATATCTTTCAAAATGAAATGGAAGTAGTATGCAGTCCTGATAATCGATTTCTCAGAAATGTATAAAAGGGGGATATCTAAAAAATCATGGCTATACGTGGTAGATTCCGTATGATAATTATGGATATCATTATTCTTTTTGCGTTGACAATTTGTTGAAGTATTCTTATATATTCCACGCAATAAACAATGATGTCATGGTTGTTGACAATAATTTGGTTATGGATTACACAACGATTTGTTTTTACTATTATATTCTTTATATCCCTGCATAAATGTTTTGTATGTCAATCACAAATGTTCCTCCTATAGTCTAGGCGAATTCGTGGGTATCCTCATACCTCACGCGTTGGCTGTTATATTCTTTATATCCCTACATAAATGCTCTATATCTCAATCGCAAATGTTCCTCTTATAGTCTGGGCAAATTCGTGGGTATCCTCATACCTTTTGCGCTGGCTATTTTATTCTTTATATTTTTTGCACAAAGTCAGTATGGAAATCGTAGATATTTTTGCATAATCTGTATGAAAATTCATTGGAATTCTTTATATATTCGGGTTTCCAATTGTGATGTTCTTTATATACATCATGTATATTGACCCTTCGACACATATACCGTGTAGGAAAATCAATGGAAAATTATGTATTAAATTTTCTTTATATATATTGAAAAGTTTGTATACATATAGAGCTATATGGAAAGGTCTATATACATATACCATTTGTTACATACACCATGTAGGAAAATCAATGGAAAAGTCTGTATTTAATTTTATTTATATATATTCAATTTCTAAATAAACATAAATTATACAACAACCTCTTGAAAAGGATACGACAATCACGCCTAGAACATCCAACCATCACTTCAAGAATAAAACAATGAGAACGTTGCCTTGTTGTAGCCGTCCCTTTGATTCTTCCCGGCCTTTGACAATAATGAGTGTTAGAGAAACGGTTTTTATTATCCAACCGTTGACAACGCAGAGTGTGTCTAAGGACTGGCAGGAACGCTCTAAGTTGTTATTTTCAGTCTTCTAACTTTTGCATCAATAATTAATTGTTTTTATACACTAATTGTTTTATAGATCATCCCTTGACCTTTGCAACAATAAATCAATTGTTTTATATAGTTATTTTTAACTATCAGTCTTATATATCAGTTCTTTACTTTGCCACAATTGATTAATTTCTTAAATGGTAATATCTGCAATAATAATGGATTAGTTGCATAATTGCAATGGTATTATAGTAATTGATTAATTGCAATGGTAATGGTTCCCACATTTGCACTTAGTCATAATGATTTAACAACTAATGGGTTATGGTTTATTGTGTATTAGTTTAATGGCTTGCGCAAGATTAATGGTAGAGGGTTAATAGTTTAATAGTTTTATTAGATAAATTTGTTTCTACTTAAATAGTCAGTTGGTTACAGTGTGCCTTGTGCCTTAGTTGAACTGTAAATGGTGGTTGGTCATAGTTGTTACGTCACATCCGATTGCCTTGAAGGAAACCATAAATTCTTTGGTTAGTTGCGTAATTTAAATTTGAATGATGTCACTTTGTGTCTTGTTGACTTGTTGATTGGGTGCTGTGGTATAGTCTCTTCGTATTTATTAACAGATATTTCGGTCTCCTAGCACGAGGGTTTTTTCTTAGGTTAAAGGTTAGATATGTTGTGTTGAGACATGGTCATTGTCACGCCTATTGCCATGTGAAAACATGATTCCTGATGAGGAGATCTTTTCGTGCCCTGATTGATAGATGTGAATTATAGCCTGGCCAGAGTCTTGCACCTCCCGATGTGGGCATATTGTTCATTGTGATTGATGTTGGTACTTGGATCTGTCACGCCTTATTGTGATTTGTTTTTCTCTCCATAGAGGTTTCTGATTACTGGTCGTCGCCATTATCTCTTCATAGAGGTGTCGGTATTGTTGACGTTGCCTTTTATCTTGTAGGTGTGATCTTGCCTGTGTCGGGTGAGAAGCCATTTTTATTGTCTATTGTATTGCATGTTTTATCCAGTTGCATGATGTGCTAGTGTGTTGGGTCATTGTTGTCTGTTTCCTGATTTGTGTGCGATGTGTTTATCATCAAGTTGTGTTGATTAATTGTTGTCGTTGTTTCCTTCCTTCTTAAAACAAAAACAAAAATTGATTTTGCATTGTGTCGCATGTAGATGTAATGACGGGGGTCGTCACATATGGTATCAGAGTCGATTCGACCCACGAATTGGGATCACTGCGGCTTCCGTTGATTAGATATTTGATTGTAATGTTGCTAATTAAACTAATTTTCATTCGTGCAGGTAATCATGGTTAGAGGACATTACAGAGGCAGACAACGGGGTGTTAGGTGAGAATGCGTGAAGCCTACAGTAACATCCATGCCCGAGGAGTCTAACCCCCTGGGAGACGAATAGGTTGTCGGGAAGGAAGAGATAGTTGTGGGTGTTGTGGTTGGTTTGATAAGGTCTTTTCAGCGGATGTCTGAGGCTCTGATCATCTGTTTGGATAGAGATGAGGCCAGGGTGCCAACACCCCCTGAGGGCCCACCATGCATTCTGGTCGGTACTAGTAGTATTTACCGTGAAATTGAGAAGGTCAAATTTCTTGCGTCAAATCAACGAGTTCAATGCCTTGAGATAAGGTGGTCATACGGTACCTGAGTACGAGGCCCATTTTATGGAACTGCTTCGGTATGATCTACACCTGAATACCAAGAAAAATAAGGTTAACAGGTTTGTGTTTGGGCTTAATGTCAACATTCATGCAAAGGTTAGGATTCTAATGCATCAAACCTTGCATGATGTTGTCCTGAAGGCCCTCATAGTAGAGGAGGAGCTTATCAGCGGGGCCTAGAGAAGGACTCTCGCGAGACCAGCGAGGTAGGTGTCATTTGGTGTGTAGCAACGTCAAACACTAGATAAACATTCACCAAGATATTGTGGCTTCTAGAGAGGATCCACTTTCACTACACCTCGGTGACTAGCACCTCAGTGGTGGAATCCTTACCGAGGACCACAGCACCAGCAACACCGTCGATCGCTATAGAAGAAGTTTAGGCTTGTTAAGTAGAACAGATCAGGGTTCCAAGCCAGTGGGCCTTTGACTTCTACTTTGGGTACCAGGAGTACTGGACCGAAGAAGGGGTGTTGGACATGTGGGGAACTACATTACCAACATGACTACCCATTGGAGAGGAACAAAGCATCTGGATCAGCCAGACCCACTACTGTGGGAGATGCAAGGCCCATCGGATTCATGTAGCGGTGAGTAACCGTCAGGCAGAGCACTAGTCGATTGTGCTTGAGATGTCAGGTACCATCGCTGACTAGAGCTTTAGTATTTTGATAGATCTAGGTGCTACATAGAGTTTCACTTCTGGGGAAGAGCTAAAAATAATTAAGGTAAAGACAGTTGAACAAGATGATTTTAGCTTTGTAAAAATGGCTTTGGGAGCCAAACAAAAGGTTGGTGGGAAGGTTACGGGCCGTAGCCTTAACCTGGGAGAGTTTGTCACTAGGGCCAACCTGTAGGCCACGATCTTAGGATATTATGACATTGTGACCATAATGGACTAGTTGGAATCACATGAGGCGATACTCAACTGTAAGATGAAACAATTGAGCTTGATCGATGATGATGGACAAAGAAGTATGATTGTAGGTTGGAGCTAGGGACTTTCTTTTATAGAAATATTTTCCTCACCCTATAAAATCTTGCACAGAGGGCCTTGTTCCATTTCCCTATGCAGACTCATTATCCATGTTTGTAAAATCCAGAGCCAAAAATACATATTTTTCCACATGTATGCATCTTGCCTACTATACAACATGTGCATATGCAAGCGGCTCCACTACAACCCATGTACATCAGGATTTGTGCCAGAAAATAAAAATTAATGTCAGGTTTCCATGTCACGATAGGAGATCTCTGATCCTTGGTCTTCCATACACTGGAAACATTCCGACTCGGCCCTTCGGTTCCATTTGAAGGCTATAAATGGGCCAATTCTGAGCTATGGAAAGAAGGAGAAAGAATTCAAATATGAGAACAAAGTTACTCTGGAGAAATTATTTACTTCATATTGAGTCTGCATCCCTTTGTCCTCTAAGTCTGAACACAGTGTTTAGCCCCCAAGATCTTTCCTTATTGATGGAGAACCTCATTGTCTCCCTTCTATGAGCTTGCCTTTGGTGGAGGATTGAAGTGGTGGAGGCCCAACTGGAAGGAACTTAGTTTCTCGATTCTGAACCGTGCCAACATGGAAGTCTATAACATTTTCACTTCTGCTAATCATTTATTAATAGAAATACTCCTTTCCCGTCCAATTGATATCTTGTAAATATATGAATTATTATCCATGGGCATATTTGTTATGTATATTAATGAATTATGCTATCTAATGTGCTAACCTTTTATATTATCACCATATGCCTACTTTGCTTGTTTGTTGAGAACTTGTTGCAGGTATATAGCTGTGGGTCAAAGTGCTTAATGATGGACATCATCGAACATCTGGATGAGGTAGGCCTCTTTCTTATCTTACTTGAATATTGGTTTATGTAGAATGTTTTTGGGCTAGAGTTGATTTATGCAGTCATTTCTGTCTATTGTGGTTTACCCTATCCATAGATATTTTTTCCCTCGTAATAGAATTGGCGACCATACTAGGGATTGATCTTCTTTCTAAGGGTTTGGAGTACTTTTCTTCCTTGCATTTCTCTCGTTCCTTTTTGTTTCTTGTTGTATCACTGCTTGATAGTTTTTGTTCACTCTGGGTCTAAGTTTTCAGACTTTCTCCCTTGCTTGGCCTTGTTTTGAAACATATACATGCTTTTTGCCTTGACAGTCATGTATATACATAGGTTGTCCCTCTACAAGCTGCATACATATGCTTTGTTTGCCTAAATAGTCCTGTACATCAGTTTTCCTTGCCTGTTTGCTTGGTCTGGTTTTTTCTAGGTGGGATTTGATGTTTGCTGAGCCTACTTGGGTCTCTGTAGTGCATGTTAAGTGTCTCTGGGATGAGAGGAAACTTGTCTGGAGTTGAATTTTTGGGCAGAGTCTTTCTCATCACCTTTTCATTTTGATTGTCCTTGTACATTGGTCTGGGTGTTTTGCTACTTGGTATTCTTCTTGAGTTATTTCTTTCTATACACAATATAATTTATATATCAAGTTGCTTATCAGTCCATGCATTTTCTCTTTATTATATTGAAAATACAAAAAAAATAGGCATTTTGCATTGCTTGACATTTCTGTCTTTTGAGTCCTTGTCACTAGCTTAGTGCATTTAGTGAAAGATTACATTTTTATTTCAGAATTAGAGAGTTGAAATTGAAAATTGAATTTGTTTTCAAGAGAATATCATTCATTGAAAGTTAAAGTTAGGAATTTGCATTATTTTCATATTTACTTTTCTTGCAGAGTCATAACACCATGAGTTTCACTACCATACCTTTTTGAGTAATCACGGCCATTAAAATTAACACTATAATTTAAAATTGATTAGTCACGGTTCTATTTTCTAGGGTGCATAAGCTAGCTTAGGATTTAGTGCCTTGGAATATGATTTTGTGAGTAAACTTCTATAAGGCAATTAAATCAACATATGTGTTTGAGAAAAGAAGTGGAGAAATCCATTGTATAAATGGTAATATCAGAAGTCTACGCTCACATCGGAGTTAATCATGAGGTCGCACGAGGTTGGTTGAAGGGATATCCCCCTAATACCTTCTTAGCGTCAGAGATATTTCTGGGGATCTGTTTGTATCTGGGGATATTATAGTGCCTTTACCTCCATGAGAGGTGGTGCTTTCAAGGTTTTGGGACTGTGGACCTGACTTACGACCGCTCTCCTATGCATCGGTTATATATTGGTTTCTTAGTTGCTTGACTTAGGTGCCACATAGGTTACTTGCAAGGGTTATTATACAGGTACCCTAGGTCAGATAAGGGTCAGACAACTCACAACCTTTATGGAGGATTACCTCTCCGAGGGGGGATCTGACCGACTAGTTGTTAAGCCCACGAGAGCCCTTATAATTGATTTTTTTACCTCTGATATTTAGCAGGGAGTCTTAGGCCCCTCTTGGGAAAGACATACCTTCTTTAGGGAGGGAGGCCACTCAACCACTTTACCTTGTTTGTATGCATATTGGCCATTTGAATTTTGGTGTGCTATTTGATTACTAGTTGGCCTTAGGATATATTTTTTATCTTTAGAGTCTTAATTCATCGTGGAGTCAGACCAACCTTCTCACTAGTCCTGTCGCTTGTTACAGTTACCACCAGATTTCAAGTCCTTGCCTTCTAAAAGGCATAGAGTTATTAGGCATGGTACACACAAATCCACTTTTTAGACTTGTGATTCTACAAGGATGAGTATTGAACCTAGTCTTTAGAACACTGGGAGGCCTTCGAGTCCCACACCCACTATAGTTAATGGCACCCCTTCGAATCCTATGACCATAATGGTTATGGTGTCGAAGACGCCTATCATTACGATGGTACAATGATCCAGGAGCATCGCCAACATCAAGCGAGCGGGGCACAAACACCAATGCATTTTGGCACATGATGAATTGTTTGAAATATTTTGAAGTTTGATATGCAAACATAAATGAAACAATTAAGAAAGGGCATACTTGTAGATTGTAATCATACCCTGAGCATCTCACTCTCATCTGAAGGATTAAGAGGCATTTATGTTAGTAAATGTAAGTACGTAGACTTAAATTCCTACATTAGAGAGTTTTAGGAGCCGGAGGGAAAACGGATATAGACACCCTCACTTGTATCATTGTAACATTAGTAGCATGATCAAGAGAGAATAGAGAAGAAGAAGTAGAAAGTTGTGTAGAAGAACCCATGTACAAAAGTTCTGAGATTAATATATGAAGCTTGATTCAGACTCATGGTGTTCAAATACTTTCTGTGTATTCATGATTGAATGTTATGCTCATGCTTGTTACTCTCGGTTATGAATTTGCTTTGATGCGTGAATGTATGATTTCATATTTAATGTCTGAAATCTGAAGAGAGGGAGAGTAAGGAATGAGTTTCAATTGTTTCTCTATCTGAGCAAGATTTTTCCTGCAAGGAGTGCAGTGAAATTGTCCGCAAGGTGTGCATTGACAGAAGTCAGAGTTCATCTCTGCAAGCTCAGGAGGGATAACATTGTTCTCATTCTCGCATAAGTGAAAGTTAAGCACAAGAGCCATGCAAGGTGTGTGCAAGCCGAGTAGATTCTCAGAGGTTGCAACCTGAGGGAATAATTGAAGGACTGTTTCTGCAAAAAGAGTGTATAGAGTCTAAGAATTCAAATACTTGGAGTGTATTTGAAGAAGTTCCGCAAGGAGTGCACGGAGGAATTTTCCCCAAAGAACTTGAGGATTTGTCAATAAAGCTCAGGAGGGATAGGATCTTCAAAGTTCTCAAAGAAAAGCTCAGGAGGTTTAGTACCTTGAAGAATTCAAAGGGGAGGCGTTGCAAAGTTACTTGCAGGAAAATAAGTTCCAGTGAAGGAATACCGTGTTCGCTTCGCAAGAGTTTTCAAGGAGGCATTGGATGGCCAAAATTATCCATGGAGAATTCATGAAGTCCTGAGAGCCATCGGATCGTGCAGATGAGCAGGGGAGTTACAGTTTAAAACCTTTGCATCAAGATTCACGAGGTTGTGGAAGGTGAAGTCGTGAAACTGTGAAAGAATCTAAGCCATCCGTTAGAAGGGGGACACGTGTCGCGAGATCACCCATACCAGGTATTCGGACATCGGAGATTAGAAAGAGAAGTCCTTCAACTTCATGAGTGGCTAAGTTGCGAGAGAATCACAGCCATCCATCGGAGGAGGACAGGTGGCAAAGATCAAGGGATCTCAAAAACTTGGAGGTTTGCAAAGTGAGAGCCCAAAGATCGGGTGCTCCAAGTCACGAGTGGCGAGATCGCAAGGAGCTAGGACAACTATAGGATCTGAGCCAACAGGGGTCATTGGATCACTCACGTAATCTCATTTCGAGGTTTCGTGGGTTGGAGAGATGAAAGATAAGCATCAGGATTTGCGAAGTCGCGAAGTCCAAAAATCCAAAAAGGTGGGAAGTTCCGTTGTGGGACCTGCATTAACGACGTGTTGGAATTTTGGAATTTCGGTATATCGGTGGATACAAAGTCAAGGATTTTGTCCCAAAAGTCCCAAAGTCGCCAGTTGCGAGAAGGAGTAGTGAGGAGTTCGGGATATCGGCACTTCGGGTGTCAAGGTACAAAGGAGGTAGCACTTCGGGAAGCGAAGTCGTGAAGTGTCGAAGCTGGGCATGAGGGACACGTGGTAGAACTGCAAGGTGGGCCTGTATAATAGAAAGGTGGACACATGTCACCTATTGAAAGGAGTCAACACCCATTGACCTCTCACGTCTCGGGGATTCATGAGATAAGGGAATGATAATTCAACCCTTCGACTTGCGAAGTCGCGAGTAGTGAGAACATGAGGAGAAAGGTCAACATTGCTTCTCAGGGTTTCATGAAAGGAAGGTGCCAAGGTTGGATGCCACAACTTGTGAAGTGGAAAGTAGCAAGAGGAGCTAGCATTAAGGATAGTCGATGGTCACGCGTGGAGGGCGTTAACAAGAGAAGGAGCTATAACCATTTCGTGATCTTGGGTATCGTGAGATTGGAAAAGAATAGTCGGGAGCCTCGACCCACGAACTCGCGAGTGGCGAGTTGTGACAAGCGCCTTTGGAATTGGGCCTTGGTCACAGTGATATGGTCGCACAGCAAAGGGGAGCTTGCACCTAGTGTTGTTCGCACAGGGAAGCTACCAAAAAGGACCTGTGGATCAATAATTTGTGATTCCAACAGGAAATCTAAAGAGTCGATTCGGCTCGAGGGAGACAAAGAAAGATCCTGTGAGCGGATCTCGGCCCGAGGGATGATAGGTCTGCATCATATGACCTATAGTAAATGCTCAATCTACCACCTTGAACCCTTTTGGGTCTCTTGGTCACTCACCAGGCTATAATGTTCAGTCCACCCCTATGGCTTCTACTCTATTTTCCTATGGTATGCCCAAAATTAATTCACAGTTTTCAAACGCCATCCCAGTTTTTGGTCCTAATGCTAGCATTGGTCTTGGGGGCACTACAACTCCTTATACTCCATTTTCATTTGGTTTTTCTCACATCCCTCAAATGACTCCTAGTATAGGAGGTGTTCCTACTTTTAACCCAGGGTCTAATCCTATTACTTCTGGGTGTAACAACTAACCTGGAGGACAAGCTTCATCTCAAATTCCATCCTATATCCCTACTTCCTTAGTGTCGATTCCAACCAATACGTTTGGCATGATGAATCCACTTCTATCCTCTAGATTCCCACCTAGAGGAGGTCAGTTTCATGCTTTGGGAAACCCCCAACCTGAATCCAATCCGGCAGGGGGAAATTTTTATAACCCCCAACATAACATTCCTACTGGAATGATGCCCAACCAACCTTTGATGAATCAGCCCAGAGGAGGGCCTTATAATCCCGGACAGGGCCATGGTTCTTACTAGAACCCTGGATGGGTTGTAGTTCCTCGAGCACAATATTTCCCGTGAGCTTGGGGACATATGTCACAACCGCATCTCCCTTTTCTGGCCAAGTTTAATCTGCTAGACTTGTCTAAATTAATGAATGAACTTGTGAGTCATGATCCTACATTCCCCCCAATCCCCACCAAGTTTCCTTCAGACATCCAAAAATTCGAGGGTAAGAATGGAGAGGATCCTAGTGATCACATCACTACCTTTCACCTTTGATGCTCATTGAATTCCCTTAATGACGATTCTATTCGGTTGAGATTATTTCAATGCACCCTCATTAGAGTTGTATAGAAATTGTATATTGAGCTACCTAGGGGGGCATATGGGACTTTTAGTCAGTTGGTGTTGGTTTTTATTAACCACTTCTAGTTGTCGAATTGTTACGATGTTGGCCTAGACCTTCTGTTGACTTTACGCTAGGACACCACCACTCATATATTGGACCATATCTAGGAGTGGCGTAGAGAGAAGAGGTTGATTAAGACCCCTATACCCTTGAAATTTCTTTTAGAATGGTTCCTTAAGTATTTTCACGGTCCTATCTCGAAGGACGTTGCTACTTCCAGGGTTACCACTGAGGAAGAAGTGATTTTTAGATCCCAACAGTTAGACTTGATATATGATCAGTATGGGATGTTATACCACCTTCTTCCAGACGCATCACAGTCAACTTACGACCCTAGAAAAAATCTCAGACCTCATGCCGATGACATTATAGGTACCACCAATGTAAAGTTTGCAGACTCAGTGACAAGCCATATGAAATAGTTGTCTCTAAACCAGTTTGCAGGAGGGCCAACTTTGTCTGTGTCTTCCAACCCCACTTAGTGGGTGGATGTACATTCCATGCAATCATCAACCAACCCAAATGGTAACTAGCAACCAGGCGGGAATAAGAAGAAAGGACATAATAATCGTAAGGGTGGGAAAAATGGTAATAAAACAAAGGACAATGATAATAATGAGAAGATGAATAATAATGTTGGAGAGGGAAAACGAGAAAGATGTAAGGTGAAGTTTCCCTATAATATTTTCAAAGATGATCACCTTACCCATTTATGCCCCAAACTTGCAGAAGATGCGAGGATTTTATCTCAACCGCCTGTCATGATGACGAATCCATTCCCACATAATCATCACATGGCCTCGATCTCCTCAAACATCGAAAATGGGGATGGTGGGAGTCAAAATCTGCCATTAAAAGACGACGACCGTTTGTGTATCAATATGGTCGATGTGAAAGTCAATGTAGACACTCAATATCGAGATTATAGATCTTCACAATCTATTCCTAGTCTAGAATATCCTCCTCCTCCCCAGAGATGACTTTACATATTGAAAAACCAGAGCCACCGCCTTGTATTTAGAAAGGAGTACTCAAGCGCTCTACCCACAACCCAAATTATAGAGCCGCCCAAAACTACTCTATTGTTGAGGACTTGGGTCAAACCCCTTGTGAAATGTCGACTTTGGAGGTACTCCAGACATGTCCTTCACAGAGGAATGCCTTACTATTTGGTTTAGGAGCTCTAGAACCCAGTGGCTCAAAAGTTATCAAGGTTGACATCACAGATGCGAAGCCTTGCTTTCCTTACCATGTGGCTTTCCAAATCCACATGGATTACTCAAAGTATACCATCAAACATGTGGTTGTTGATGAAGGTTTTGCCACTTGTATGATGTCCGTGGTCTGTTGGAAAGATTTTGGTTCTTTGACTCTTTCTAAGTCATCAAACATGTTGACTGCTTTTGATGGTCATTCCTTCCGCCCTCACAGTATTCTTCCTGCCTTTCTGGTCAAGTTAGGTGGGAAGATGGTAGAGGTGGAGGTAGAGGTAGTTGATGCGCCTCTTGATTATAACTTGTTACTAGGATGCAATTGGACCTATGCTATGGTCATCGTTGTATTGTTCGTCTTCCGTACTCTTTGTTTTCCTCATGAAGGNATCTCTGTCATCGACAATTATCAGCTGGAAAATGAGAATATTAGTGTCAGAAGGTATTCTTCCCTTATGGATACTTTCGACTTCACGACACCAATTCACCACGTTTACGCCATGTCTAGTAGGCCAGTTTCGACAAAGAAGTCCATCTTTTTCTGCACTTCCTATTCTATCAATCCTTGGACCCTACCTTCCTCAACCACATCTTGTGAGGGTTAGTCACATACTGGAATTATATCACCAACCTTTGTTAGTCATGTTGGAGATTGGTCGACAACCTCTGCTAGTCATGTTGAAGACCAGTAACTAGCCACTGCAAGTAATGCTGGGTGCACAAATATAGTCATTGCTAGTCACACTGCACATAAATCACCAACCTCTGCTAGTCATGTTGAGGATTCATCATCAACCTCTGCCAATCATGTTGGGGATTTTCTACTAGCCTCTGTAAGTCATGCTGGGAGCATGTAACTAGCCACTACAATTCATGCTAGGGGAATTCAAATGATTGAGAATCTTAGACCGGTAAGACATAAACCCAAGTTCCTTTGTAGGCTTTGCAAAGGATATCACCTTACTCGTTTATGCCCTGCTACTGCTATGGTACCAGAATTGTGGTCCTTTCCTTGGGGCCCTTCAGGTTCTGAGTCGTATTTAGCTTCCCAATCTGCTTTGGTTGATACACTAGTCATGATGATGCAATATTGGGCTGACACACCTCTTCCTTTAGAGGTTGATGCATCTCTTGACCTTGTTGTCTTGCATCCCGTTCAACCAATGCTAATGTCGATGTAATCTTAGACCGACAACACTCTTTTTTTGGGGGCTGATTCACCTCTTGACCTTGTTTTCTCGCATCATATTCAACCAATGGTTGAAGAAGTGTTTGTGCCGATGAAATCTTCATCCGATCCTACTCTTCTCTTGGAGAGTGACAAGCCTAAGGAAGTGACATTGCCGATGAAATCTTCGGTCAATCCCACTCTTCTTTTGGAGGGTGATATGTCCTTTGACCATGTCTTTAGCATCTCTAGTTCTATACCTTCTTCACTAAGGAGCGTTCCACTCTCTTCGAGTATGCTCCCTCCAAGTCCTAGGGTGGTTTCATTTGATTGGAATGATCTTGTAGAGCATTGAATTTCATCTTCTACACCCTTCTAGATAAGGGGCATTCTTTGATACATTGTAGATAAGGTAACCTTTGCAAGTATTTTACCCCCCTTGAATTGGCGATCTTTGGGTTTTCCCAAGCTCATGTCAGCTATTCGTAAGATACTTACATTCCATAGAAGTCCAACATGGGAGCCTTGGCCTCCCCCATGACTTTCCGCCTAGAATCTCCCAAATGAGTCCGAGTTAAGATCTTTTCCGACTCATCTAAAAAATGAAAAGATTTCCGAGTGATTTGTCCCTTTCACACTTGTTAAATTGGTCTGGAAAGGTCATGGGTCTTAGTTAATCTCTTTTCCAACCTGTTATCAAAAAGTGAAAAAATTTCCAAGTGAACTTGTCTCTTTCACATTCATAAATTGGATTTGAAATGACGTCTATTTGGCACAATTTTATCCATTTTTCACACCAAGTAGACTAAAAGACATAAAAAAGGACTTTTTTTGCATTAAGTTTTGATTACATCTCATGCCCTTACTTGCAATATTGAGCCTTTAGTCGGTTCTCACTTTGTGTTATAAACTATTTGCCTTAGCAGTTTTGCATCCTCAACCAAGCAAAGCCTTGTTTATATCCTTTGCAATTTGACACCCTATACCTAGGAGAGAACATTCCCCCGAGTTTCCATCTCCTGCATGTATCTCCTTGCATTGAGCATAGGTATGTTACACTGCTGAAACTAGGTTTTCTTACTTGCGACACTTGTTTCCTCCTCTGTATCATAGCAGTCATTTGTCTATGAAAAAACAAAAAAAAAGATGGGTGGGAAGGGAGTATTATCTCATATTTGCAGCAGTCGTGTCACCTTTGAATAGAGAAAAAAGTTATTGAGTCCATGTTGTCACCATAATTTTGGTTTTAGCATGGCCTTAGGAAGCTGAGCTCATTATAGAGTCTTCTCTATCGACTGGTTACTCTTCTAGTCCCTATAGAGATTTTCATCGATGCCTCCTGCATCTCATGGTTTCATCATTGGGTCTATGTTGTCGAAGTCCTCCATTTGTCTCATGGTCTTGTTCAAAGGAAGTCTATCAACCTGTGTCAGCCACTCCTTAGAAATCTTGACTTTGCATGTCGGCCATACCCTCAGTTTGTCTTAGGATCACATGATATTGTAGTCCTAGCATGCACCCTGGCCCTACTTTCATCATTAGTAGGTAACCTTGAACCCAACAATCGACATTTCATCATTGGTCGTTGACTGGGTGGTTTCCCTTATGTTCGACGAAAAGACATCTATTCAAACATTGGGATTTGTGCACTGTCTTGGATGCCATTATCCTTATTGTTGGTTTCCTCACCTTTGTAACCAATTTTCATCATTGGCTACTATTCAAAGGTTCTTTTTCATGTACTACTTGCACTTGGCACACACGAAAGACACACAGGGTCGTTGGTTCATGAACATGTTCTTCGTTCAATTTCCACCAAATCATGAAGCTCTTGCTTTGTACCTCATACTGATTGATGAGAGATGCCTAAATGCTCTCCTTTCAATGGGTCTCTTTCCATCGACTTCAACTCGTTTATTCTAGAAACGAGACCTAGAGTCTTATGAATACCTTGAGGCTTGCAGTCATTAGTGACAGTCTCTCTCGCCATCGACAATTAGGAATACATCAATGTCTCCTGATCCATGGATTCTTCAGGTGTTAGTCACTGACTCCTTTATTCACAATTGTAAGAATGTACTCAGTTGTAACACCCTATTTCCCCTAGTTTGTAATTAATCATAAAATAAGAATTACCATGCTAAGGCATGTGGACAATGTAAATGTATTATTGTTTGAGTTTCCAATAACTGACTGTGGGGGTGAAGCCTTGAAAGTACTGGCCATGATATCACTAGAGGAAGAATTTGAAAACTATATGAGAGGGTTCAGTATATCAAATAACCCCAAATTTCCCTTGATGAGGATGATAAACCTCCTTCAGATCCCAAGGAGAGAAATTAGTTAAGGAAGAAAAGACCAGTGGTTGAATTATCAACTACCCCCATGAATGGGGGCATGGGCTAGCTATAGAATGTCATCCTAAAGTACCACAGAGACTTGCAGACCTAAGATTCCTTCTGACAGAAGGAACATGATGGGTCAGGAACCTTCCAAAAGAAGGAAGGTAAGATAGATACACACGGACAACCAGAGAGGACAGGGGGAGGAGAGAGAAACCTTGAGGGAGTGGTGTAGATCTCTCCAGTGAGAGGAAAAACAAAACCTTGTAAGGGAGTGGTGTAGATCTCTCCAGTGAGAGGAAAAACAAAAGGATGGGAGTTTGATGCTAGGCGTGCATATGATAAACCTCTCCGAGGCCATAATAGAGAGAGAGAAATCCCTGAAAGTTCACAGAGAACAGAACCCGAGCAAAAGATGGAACAGAGAAATGATCCTTGAGAACTGCCAGAGTTCCCTGGTGATATAATGTCTTGGCACAGGGGTGGCTAGACTGCTAAGAATGAATTCCTTTGAGCCTATGGTAGAGTGGAAGGATGAACACCCACAGTTAATTAGTTGGCGGTAACCTGTAATAGATAAGTAATCGCATCTCTGGTGTGATTAAGTAGTACTGTGAGTTAAAGTTAGATATGTTATGAATGACCTAGAGATGGTTATGATTGCTTAATGATTCATAATGTATTCCTTCTTTTGTATCTATGTGATTATGTAATTAGGCAAGTAGGAAATCATATGGATAGGTATGTTTTATACTCGTAAATGCTTGTATCCCATGGTGGCATAAGCTAGAGCCACGCACAGTGTGTTTGTCGACCGTGGACACATTTTCATGTATGCATGTCAACCTTCCTAAACATTTTGAGTCCCTTGGAGGAAGAAGTATGTTAAGCTTAGGAGAGGTAGTGCATATATGCACAGTCTTCCTGTGAGGCAAGCAGAGACCGAGACCCACTTAAGTCCTAGACTTGATGAATGAGTGCAAGGGGTGCGGGGAAGACTCTTCTAAGAGTCAAGTCTAGGAGAAAGAGTGCAGAGCTCTTAAGTCCTTCATAACTGACAAATCTTAAGAAGGATAACGAGACTTAAGTATCGAAAGGGAATATTCTTTCATTTGGAAGATGAACAGACGAGATACTTTCGGTAGGATCTGAGGTCTGTCACGACCGTTAGATTTTAAGAAGGAGTGTAGGAATTAATGCCTCGACTCCTTCAGTCTTCTCAAGTTTGACGGATGTTGGTAACCATCGTGAAGGGGATGGATCCTCTGAAATCCGAAACCTGAAGTTGCGATGCGACCTGGACCATAGATCCAAGGATCTATCGAGATCCACTTTGACCATTGGATTTGCTAGTTCGAGAGTTCACTCATATGGAAGATAATGGGTTGGTGCAACCAAAACCACTAAAACCTGAAGTCGTGAAATAGCGTGGATCATTGATCTAAGGATCTATCAGGATCCACCTTGACCGTTGGATCTGCTAGTTCGAGAGTTTGCACATCAGGAAGATTATGGGTTGGTGCAACCAAAAGCCCTGAAACCCGAAGTTGTGAAGCACCATGGACCATAAATATAAGGACCCTTTAGGACCCCTCTCGATAGTTCGATCGAGGAAATGTGGGTATCATATCGAGAGCACATAGGGATGCATGTGTCAAATGATGGTGTTTCCAGGTGTGGTGCAATAGTGGAACCCTGGGAGGAGATTGTGAACCATCCATCGAGTCAGGACACATGGTGGGATATCAACACTTTTTTGACTCACAATTGGAGAGATTCAAAGGAAGAGTTGTTTGAACTTGCGAATTCTGCACTCACGAGTTAATGTGAGCCATTAGATCGTGGATAATTATGAGTCGTCGATATGACACAGGGAGTTACGGAATCAAGAAAACAGAGGTGAACTTCTTTCTAATTCCCTGATACACGAAGTCCCAAAGCACTTTTAAGATAGGCATATGGTCACATGAGAGGAAGGGGATTAGTCAGGAGACTAGCGCCCTTTATATAGTTTTCTCAGAAAGGAAAAATCTACCTCAAGGAAAAGTGTGCGCAAGTTGTCTCAAAGCCTGCACCAAGGGATTAAAAGTACCTGCAGATTTGTTTCATGGAGGCTCCACCAGGGACCTGAAGGGCTTCTTTAGCTCAGGAATAGGAGACAATCCATTGACCAGGAGGTCAGTAGGCCTCGCTGAGTTGGAATCTTGTGGGGTGCATGAGGAAAAAGAGAAATTTTTACTATGCCCCGTCGTGGGTGTGTGACAAAATGGTATCAAAGCATGGTTACAACACTTGGCCTTCTTGGGATCATGTATGAGTCGTGGAAGAAGATATTGTTATCTGCGTTTACTCCTTGAGGAGAAGGACTGCAGATTGAACCTGTGACTTTGGGAATTCTTGTTGAATTTCAGTAGAAGAATTTCTTTAGCCCTTTTCAAAGTGATAACTACTCTTACCAGAGTAGGGATATGCTAATTAACATTTATAATAAGACTTGAATGTGGATAGCCAAAGGTGGTAGGGTTCTTTCAAGGGCAGCTGAAGCTCGAAGGATAGATGACCTGGTGATCGTAACACTGCTTCTAAGCATGGGCAGTTGGAACTTCAGGCACTGATGATGGTGGATTGTATAATGTTTAATACCTTTGTGGGATTAAAGGAATTTGATAGGATCAGGTAGGATCCTTGGCAGTTATAGTTACTCCTTTTTATTAAAATCGGAGTATATAAATCCTCATGACCAGAGAACAATGAGATGGGTAAGACCCTATGGACGCTGAGGAAAGGAGGTTTTCTTGATAAGACATTGTTGCATAAAGAGAAAAGTGACCCTGGTTGGTTATATCCATGAGAGAAGGAAACATCAACATGAGATATGACTTTGAGATTAGTCATATAGGTGACTAAAATATCAAACTAAAGGACACTAATGATGAAATTAAACTATCAAGTGAATGTATTAGGTAAAAAGGTGCAACAGATGCACCTACATATATGTGAATGTATATACGTGATCGTAAGGATGATTGGAATATCCTTGGGAAAAGGATATAGAAACCCGATATGCCCATGTGTGTGAATGACATGGAAAAGGTGTAAGCAATAAGCTAGCATGATGGATACTTAGCGGTGCTTAATTATTCTTGAGTGCATGGGTTTAATGCATTGTGGAGCTTCCTAATATGAAGCCTGATACAATACCAATTAGGTATGAATGATATTAAACGTGCAAGTGATGCACATGTATGATGAAGGAGTATAGTTGTAGGCAGTGGCACCATATGGTTTCCCTGATGAGTGAAATATAAAGCATGAATTTATCTTATCCATATTAAATGAATACCATGGATGCATGGCTGACTCCATTTTGAAGAGTCATGAAAGTTTTGTTCCAAGTAATAGCTTGAGGGGAATCTAACCCCTTTCCTCAGGGAATACCAATATAATTAGATAGAAGGGTAAATGAGAAAAGATGCATTGTTGTCATAATAAGAGGCAAGTGATTATGCCTTTGAGAGTCACATGAGAAGGATTGTAAACGATCCTGAGTTGATTGATCTTAAAAGTAAATATGCATGTGGGATATGAGGTATAACTATGACAACTACATGAAGGCTTAGGAATATGAATATGATTAAGTACATCATGGATGTAAGTTAACAAAAACTAGAATATGTATGAATACATAATTGGGTACATGACAAGGATACATGTTTATATTCCTTAAGGAATATTTGGTAAATGGATAAAGCTAACTCAAGGTTGAGTCCATCAGAGATAGTGATGGATGTGCAATAAGGAAGTTGCATGCTAAAGGAGTTCCTTGTGAAGAAACTGTGTAAGGACTCTGTCAAAAGAAGAGATTCACCACCCTAATGACTGTTAAAGATTGGGCAATGGGCTACAAAGACTGCCTATATAGGAATCTTGGATTACCCTCTTAAAAAAATAAAATGTGTAGGTGGAAGACTAACAACTGAATGTTAACTACTCTAAGAACTGAATAATAATGTGCAGGATGCACAAGTTCATGACCCACTATGAACAAAAATCTTGCTACTAAGAATTTTGTTGTATCCAAAAGGGTTTGAGTGAGGCCTAACCAAGGCTTCTCAAGGGAAAGAGAAGGAATATACCAATAGGGAGTAAGATGCAAAAGCATAGAAAAGACAGTGAGACCGTAGAAATAACTTAGCTGGGATGAAAAGTCCCAAGTGATGTAGAAATAATTTGAAGAAGGGGAGAGCCCTCAATTCTTTTCCTGCTGTGTATTATGTTTCCTCTGAAATGAGAAAGTTGATTTACTAATGAAAGTAAATGTTTTGACATCGTAGTGATGATGATTGTATTACTACAAAAAAAGTTGAGAATTGTCTATATTGCATTCATGGATACCCTTGAAGATAATGTGATGAAGTGCATAAAGATATACTAGGACATTTTGAAGAAGTTATGAATTTGGATGTTATGATACATGCATTTTAATTGATGTTAGAACTAATGATGCATGTTGTGTAAAGAAAGGAATTGGAGTTGTTGAGGAAGATGGTTACCAATCATGGGCAACCTCAAGCAGAGGATGACCATGGGAAGTCTGCGGTCGAAAGATTTTTGACAGGACTGTAAGAGTCCCCCTAAAAGAACTGTTGATGAGGCAAAAATAAAAATAAAAAAAATCAAAAAGAGGGTACTAACAACCAAGAACATGTATGAAAAGATTGGGTAAGAATCCTTTCTGAAATACTTTTTTGTCTAATGTTATGCATGAAATTTTAAAAGGGCAGTTGTATACCATGGATAACCAAGTAGGGTATGATTTGCAAAGGAGAACCCAAGTGATGGAGGTTTTAACCACTAGAAGTGAATACTAACTGTATGATGCAATAACATTTGAACCAAATGATCTCTATTGACTGAAAACGTCAAAAACCTTTACTAAGAAATCATAGAAATTCCTTCCATCAACTATAGATAGAGATCGTGAAGATCACAAATGAAAACCCTGATCGAATTAGGTTAATCAAGAACTTGACAGAGGATATGAATGTGAGCCATTCATCGTAAGGAAACCGATATCATTTGCCAGGTCGATTTCAAGATCCACTGGAGTTAACGGATCAAACACCAGTCGTTCGATAAGATCGACGACCCACATTCATTGTAGGGATTTAATAGGTGCACATGTTAATGACAGAGTCTGTGCCCATAATTTAAACTCAACACAATTTTGTTTAGAGTTTGGGGTCCGATCGTAGATAAGACAACTCACATCTATTGGAGAGATCGGAAGGAGAACTAAACTGCGAACTAGTTGAGGTTCCGCAATCACTTACAACCATTGAATCTATGGGAAGAAGGATCATCACCATTGAATTCCAGACAACCCCATGATAAGCCATGATCACCCGAAATATATTATGTTGAGGTAACACAAGCCGGAGGGATGCTTCGGTAGAGAAATTCTAAGGGATGCCTTGACTGTAATACTCGATAGAGTCTCTGGAATTCTTTCTATGCGAGAAAACCTTGGCAGTGAAAGATGGATCACCTGAGGGACTCTATAGCAGTGAAGGGGATTCCTAAGCCTGGGCCTGGAGGGTGAGTGACCGCAAGGAAGAGAAGACCTTAATAGTTCTTGTAAAATATTGGGATCATGCACATGGTGGGTATTTCTTCCTATGCGAGAAAACCTTGGCAAGGAAAGATGGATCACCTGAGGGACTGTATAACAGAGAAGGGGATGCCTGAGCCTAAGCCAGGAGGGTGAGTGACTGCAAGGAAGATGAAATCTTGATAGTTATTGTAAACTATTGATTGGGATCATGCACCCAATGGGTATGTCAAGGAAAAAAAATGAGCCTGGATAACAAAACAACCATGTGGATACAAATCCACAAACTGCATAGATAGTTATTGTGCTAAGATTATGAAATTTTTTCCTAGAAATTTTTATGAAATGTTTTCGCATAAGAATATGATTAACGTGCTTGATTGTCCAAGAATTATTGAAAGTAGGTGACAAAGATTAAGGGTTTGGAAAAGGACCTGACCGAGAGAGAAAGATCAAGATTTCTGAAACAACTGAATGAAAACAACATGACAGGTGTTTTTGAGAAAGAACACTAAGGACACTGTTCCTTTAAGGGGGAGGGCATTGTAACACCCTATTTCCCCTAGTTTGTAATTAATCATAAAATATGAATTACCATGCTAAGGCATGCGGAGAATGTAAATGTATTATTGTTTGAGTTCCCAATAACTAACTGTGGGGGTGAAGCCTTGAAAGTACTGGCCATGATATCACTACAGGAAGAATGTGAAAACTATACGAGAGGGTTCATTATATCAAATAACCCCAAATTTCCCTTGATGAGGATGATAAACCTCCTTTGGATCCTAAGGAGAGAAATTAGTTAAGGAAGAAAAGACCAGTGGTTGAATTATCAACTACCCCCATGAATGGGAGCATGAGCTAGCTGCAGAATGTCAGGCCGAAGTACCACAGAGACCTATAGACCCAAGCGCTTCCTTCTAACAGAAGGAACATGATGGGTTAGGAACCTTCCAAAAGAAGGAAGTTAAGATAGATACACACAGACAACCAGAGAGGACGGAGGGACAAGAGAGAAATCTTCTAAGGGAGTGGCACGGAGCTCTCCAGTGAGAGGAAAAACAAAAGGTTGTGATTTTGATGCTAGGAGAGCATTTGATAAACCTCACTGAGCCCATAACAGAGAGAGAAATCCCTGAAAGTTCACAGAGAACAGAACCCGAGCAAAAGATGGAATAGAGAAAGGATCCTTGAGAACTGCGAGAGTTCCTTGGTGATATCATGGCTTGGAATAGGGGTCGCCAGAGTGCTAAGAATGAATGCATCTAAGCCTATGGTAGGGTGGAAGGATGAACACCCACAGTTAGTTAGTTGGCAGCAACCTGTAATAGATAAGTGATGACATATCTGGTGTGTTTAAGTAGTACTGTGAGTTAAAGTTAGATATGTTGTGAATGACCTAGAGATGGTTATGATTGCTTAACGATTCATACTGTATTCCTTCTTTTGTATCTACTTTATTATGTAATTAGGCATGTAGGAAATCATATGGATAGGACATGTTTTATACTTGTAAATGCTTGTGTCCTGTGGTGGCATAAGCCAGAGTCACGAACTATGTGTTCGTCAACCGTGGAAACAGTTTCATGTATGCATGTCAACCTTCCAAATTGTTTTGAGTCCCTTGGAGGATGAATTTTGTTAAGCTCAGGAGAGGTAGTGCAGATATGCACAGGCTCCCTCTCGACCATTCAATTGAGGTAATGTGGGTATCATATCGAGATAATGTAGGGATGCACATGTCGAATGATGTTGTTTCCAGGTGTGGTGCAACAGTGGAACCCTGGGAGGAGATTGTGAACCGTCCATCAAGGTAGGACACATGGTGGGAGATCAACACTTAGCTGACTCACAATTGGAGAGAGTCAAAGGTAGATTTGTTCAAACTTGTAAAGTCCTCACTTGTGAGTTAATCTGATCCGTTAGATCATGGATAATTATGAGCCGTCGATCTGACATCGGGAGTTCAGGGATTGGGAAAATAGAGGTGAACTCCTTTCCAATCCCCTGATACATGAAGTCCTGAAGTGACTTTCGGATAGGTGTATGGTCACAGGTTCTGGTCACATGAGAGGAAGGGGCTTAGTCAAGAGACTAGCGCCCTTTATGTAGCTTTCTCAGGAAGGGAAAAGGTGCCTCAAGAAAAAGAACGTGCAGGTTGTCTCAAATCCTGTACCAAGGGATTAAAAGGACCTGCAGATTTGTTTTGTGGAGGTTCCAGTAGGGACTTGAAGAATTTATTCAGCTTAGGAATAGGAGATGATCCATTGACCGAGAGGTCAGCAGGCCCTGCTAAGTTGGAAGCTTGTAGGCTGCATGAGGAAAAAGAGAAATTTTTGTTATGCCGCATCGTGGGTGTGTGAAATCGGTGACTTGATACCTACTTTCATTATCTATAGGTTGTCTCACATTTTTTAATGGTATACCTATATTACCGGTAATAAAACGATGTCTCATTATGTTCGACCTCAAATCCTTTATTCACATGATGTAGACTTGGACCCTTGGCGGATTGTGTAGAAGACTTGAAGACATCACTATGTGGCCACAAATTTCCTAAGTTGTTGCTTCCTTTTCATTGGACCAGTACCTATACAACTTCAGTGATCACGGGATATCAAATTGTACTCCATGGTATACAGATATCTTTAGATTTGTTTTGAGACTAGTTCTACTGGTCCTTGTTCATAACTATGACACTTATTGGCATGTAACAACATTTGTATTTTCCTATTCATGGCCACAAAAACTTGTTTGGTATATTTTCACATGGATCTGGAGTGTAATTTTATTGGCAACCATGTATGCAAAGTCAATGCAGAATCTAATGAGAAACTAGTTCGTCCAGTTGGTCCCCTACCACTCCACTTCTGGGTTGTTTATAATGTATTTTGGCCATTGCATATACTCCTCTGACCTCACACAATAGGGGGCATCTGTTACAAAAATATTTGCCTCACCCTATGCAATATTGGACAGAAGGCCTTGTTCCATTTCCCTATGTAGACTCATTATCCCTGTTTGTAAAATCCAAAGTCAAAAATACATATTTTTCCACATGTACGCATATTGATTACTATACAACAGGTGTATACATAGGTTGCTCCACTACATCCCACGTACATTGGGATTTGTGCCAAAAAATAAAAATTAATGTCAGGTTTCCATGTCACGATAGGAGATGTCTAATCCTTGGCCTTCCATATACTGGAAATGTTCTGACTCGACCCTTCAGTTCCATTTGAAGGCTATAAATGGGCCAATTTCGAGCTATGGAAAGAAGGAGAAATAATTCAACTTTGAGAGCAAAGTTACTCTAGAGAAATTATTTACTTCATATTGAGTTTACATCCCTTTGTCGTTTAAGTCTGAACACAGTGTTCAACCCCCAAGCTCTTCCCTTATTGATGGACAACCTCATTGTCTCCCTTCTATGAACTTTCCTTTGGTGGAGGAATGAAGTGGTGGAGGCCCAGCTAGAAGGCTCTTAGTTTCTCAATTACGAATTGTGTCGACATGGAAGTCTGTAACATTTTCACTTCTGCTAATCATTTAATAATAGAAATACTCCTTTCCTGTCCAATTGATATCTTGAAAATATATGAATTATTATCCATGGGCATATTTGTTATTTATATTAATGGATTATGCTATCTAATGTGCTAACCTTTTATATTATCACCATATGATTGCTTTTCGTGTTTGTTGAGAACTTGTTGCAGGTATATAGATTTGGGTCAAAGTGCTCAACGATGGACATAATCGAACATCTGGATGAGGTAGGCCTCTTTCTTATCTCGCTTGAATATTAGTTTATATAGCATGTTTTTGGGATAGAGTTGATTTCTGTAGTCATTTATGTCTATTGTGGTTTACCCTAGCCATAGAGAGTTTTTCCCTCGTAACAAAATTGGCAACCATATTGGGGGTTGATCTTCTTTCTAAGGGCTTGGAGTACTTTTCCTCCTTACATTTCTCTTGTTCCTTTTTGTTTCTTGTCGTATCATTGCTTGACAGTTTTTGTTCACTTTGGGTCTGAGTTTTCAGCCTTTCTCCCTTGCTTGGCCTTGTTTTGAAACATATATGTGCTTTTTGCCTTGATAGTCGCATATATATGCAGGCTGTTCATCTGCAAGCTGCATACATACGCTTTGTTTTCCTAAACAATTGTGTACATCAACTTTCCTTGCTTGTTTTCTTGGTCTGGTGTTTTTTGGGTGGGATTTGATGTTTATTGAGCCTTCTTGGGTCTCTTTAGTGCCCGTTAACTGTCTCTTGGATGATAAGAAACCTGTTTGGAGTTGAATTTTTGGGTGGAGTCTTTCTCATCACCTTTTCATTTTGATTGTCCTTGTACATTGGGCTAGGTGTTTTGTTGCTTGGTATTCTTCTTGAGTTATTTATTTCTATACACAATATAATTTATATATCAAGTTTCTTATCAGTCCATGATTTTTCTCTTTTTTATATTGAAAATACAAAAAAAAAAAGGCATTTTGCATTTCTTGGCATTTTTGTCTTTTGAGTCCTTGTCATTAGCTTAGTGCATTTAGTGAAAGATTGCATTTTTTTTCAGAAGCATATAATTCATTGAAAGTTAAAGTTAGGACTTTGCATTATTTTCATATTTACTTTTCTTGTAGAGTCATAACACCATGAGTTTCACTACCATAGTTTTTTGAGTAATCACAACCATTAAAATTAACGCTATAATTTAAAATTGATTAGTTACAATTTTATTTTCTAGGGTGAATAAACTAGCTTAGGATTTAGTGCCTTGGAATAGGATTTTGTGAGTAAAATTCTCCAAGGCAATTAAATCAACATATTTGTCTAAGAAAAGAAGTGGAGAAAGACATTGTATAATTGGTAATATCAGGAGGCTCCACTGACACCGGAGTTAATCATGAGTTTGCACGAGGTTGGTTGAAGGTATATCCCCCCGACACCTTCTTAATGTTAGAGATATTTCTCGGGATCTATTGGTATCTGGGGATCTTGCTAGTGCCTTTACCTCTATGAGAGGTGGTGCTTTCAAGGTTTCGGGATTTGCTACCCTTCCCATACGGTGGACCTAACTTACAACTGCTCGCATGTGCATTGGTTATATATTGGTTGCCTGTTTGCTTGACCTAGGTGTCACATAGGTTACTTGCAAGGGTTATTCTGCACATACCCTGGGTCAGATAAGGGTCGGACAACACACAACCTTTATGGAGGATTGCCTCTTCGGGGGGATCTGACTGACTAGTTTTTAAGCCTACGAGGACCCTTATAATTGATTTTGTTACCTCCGATCTTTAGCAAGGAGTCTCATGACCCTCTTGGGCGAGACATACCTTCTTTAGGGAGGGAGGCCACTCAACCAATTTACCCCATTTGTATGCATATTGGTCGTTTGAATTTTGGTGTGCTATTTGATTACCAGTTGGCCTTAGGATATATTTTTTATTTTTAGAGTCTTAAGTCATCGTGGAGTCAGACCAGCCTCCCTGCCAGTCCCGTCGCATGTTATAGTCACCACCAAATTTTGATTATTTTCCTTCTAAAAGGTGTAGAGTTATTAGGTGTGGTACACACACATCCACTTTTCAGACTTGTGATTCTATAAGGATGAGTACTGAACCTAGTCTTCAAAACACTAGGATCTCTTCGAATCCTACACCCACTATAGTTAATGGCACCCCTTTGAATCCTACAACCACAATGGTTGTAGTGCCGGAGGCACCTATAATTACTATGGTCTGGCCTATAGTAAATGCTCAAGCTATCACCTTGAACCCTTTTGGGTCTCTTAGTCACTCACCGAGCTATAATGTTCAGTCCATCCCTATGGCTTCTAGTCATTTTTCCTATGGTATGCCCAACTTTACTTGATAGTTTTCAAACGCCATCCCAACTACTGGTCCTAATGATAGAATTGGGCTTGGGGGCACTACACCTCCTTATAATCCATTTTCATTTGGTGGTTCTCACATCCCTCAAATGACTCCTAATATAGGAGGTGTTCCTGTTTTTAACCCTAGGTATAATCCTATTAGTTTTGGGTGGAACAACCAACCTGGCAAACAAGATTCAGCTCAAATTCCCTCCTATACCCCTACCTCCTCGGTGTAAATTTTGAAAAATATGTTTGGCATGAGGAATCCACTTCTATCCCCCAGATTCCCACCCAGAGGAGGTCATTTTCATGATTTTCATAACCCCCAACCCGAATCGAATCTAACTGGGGGAAATTTTTATAACCCCCAATAGAACATTCCTGCTGGAATGATGCCTAGCCAACCTTTTATGAATCAGCCTAGAGGAGGGACTTATAATCCTGGATAGGGCCATGGTGCTTACCAGAACCTTGGATGGGCTGCAGTTCCTGAAGCACAATCTTTCCCGGGAGCTTGGGGCTAGATGTCACAACCCTGTCTCCCTTTTCTAGCCATGCTTAATCTACCAGAATTGTCTAAATTAATGAATGACCCTGTCAGTCATGATCCTACATGGCCCCTCGTCCCCACCAAGATTCCTTCGGACATCCTAAAATTCGAGGGTAAGAATGGAGAGGATCTTGGTGGTCACATCACTACCTTTCACCTTTGGTTCTCATTGAATTCCCTTAATGACGATTCTATTCGTTTGAGATTATTTCAACTCACCCTCATTGGAGTTGTGGTGAAATCGTATATTGAGCTACCTAGGGGGGCATATGGGATTTTTATTCAATTGGTGTTGGTTTTTCTTAACCACTTCCAGTTTCTGATTCATTACAATGATGGCCTAGAACTTTTGTTGACTTTACACAAGGAAACTACCACTCATATCTCGGACCATATCCAGGAGTGGCATAGATGAAATATATTGATTAAGACCCCTACACCCCTATCCTTTCTTTTAGAATGGTTCCTTAAGTCTTTGCACAATCCTATCTCGAAGGATGTTGCTACTTTTGGGGTTACCACTGAGGAAGAAGCGATCTTTAGAGCCTAGCAGTTAGAATTGATATATTCTCAGTCTGGGATGTTATACCACCTTCTTCCAGATGCACCATGGTCAACTTACGACCCTAGAGAAAATCCTAGACCTCATGCTGACGACATTGTAGGTACCACCAATGTAAAGTCCACAGAGTCGGTGACAAGCCATATGAAATATTTGTCTCTAAACTAGTCTGCATGAGGGATATCTTCGTCTGTGTCTTCCAACCCCACTCAGTCGGTGGATGTGCATTCCGTGCAATCATTAGCCAACCCAAATGGTAACCAATAACCAGGTGGGAATAAGAAGAAAGGACATAATAATTGTAAGGGTGGGAAAAATGGTAATAAACCCAAGGACAATGATAATAATGAGAAGATGAATAATAATGCTGGAGAGGGCAAAGGAGAAAGATGTAAGGTGAATTTTCTCTATAATATTTTCACATATGATCACCTTACCCATTTATGCCCCAAACTTGCAGAAGTTACGAGGCTTTTATCTCAATCACCCTATGTGCTGACGAATCCATTCCCACATAATCATCACATGGCCTCGAGCTCCTCAAATGCCGAAAATGTGGATGGTGGGAGTCAAAACCTTCCATTACAAGACGACAACTGTTTGTGTATCAATATCGTCGATGTGAAAGTTAATGTAGCCACTCGATCTTGATATTATAGATCTTCACAAGCTATTCTTGGTCTAGAATATCCTCCTCCTCCCCGAACATGACTTTATAGATTGAAAAACCAAAGCCACCACCTTCTATTACAAAAGGAGTACTCAAGCGCTCTACCCACAACCCAAATTCTAGAGCCACCCATAACTACTCTATTGTTGAGGACCTTGGTCAAACCCCTTGTGGAATGTCGGCTTTGGAGGTACTCATGACATGTCCTTCAGAGAGGAATGATTTACTATCTAGTTTAGGAGCTCTAGAACCCAATGGCTCAAAATTTATTAAGTTTGACATCATGGATGTGAAGTCTTGCTTGCCTTACCAGGTGGCTTTCCAAATCCACGTGGAGTAATCAAAGTATACCATCAAATGTGTGGTTGTTGATGAAGGTGTTGCCACTTGTGTGATGTCTCTGGTCTACTGGAAAGATTTCATTTCTCCGACTCTTTCTAAGACATAGAACATGTATACTACTTTTGAGGGCCATTCCTTCCACCCTCACGGTACTCTCCCTGCCTTTTCGGTCCTCTTAGGTGGGAAGACGATAGAGGTGGAGGTAGAGGCAGTTGTTGCACCTCTTGATTATAATTTGTTACTAGGACGCAATTGGACCTATTCTATGGTCACATTTTTATCGTCCGTCTTCCATACCCTTTTTTTCCCTCATGAAGGGAAGATTGTGATAATAAACCATTTATCCTTTGTGTACTCTAGTCCTAATGCATCTATTGGACCGTCGATCCCTGTGATCGCAAATTCTCAGCTAGAAACAAAGAATATTGGTGTTGGAATGTATTCTTTCCTTATGGGTACTTTTGACTTCAAGACACCAATTCACCATGTTTACACCATGTCTAGTAGGCCAGTTTCAATGGAGAACTCCATATTTTTCCAGACTTCCTATTTTAACGATCCTTGGACCCTACCTTCCTCGATCATGTCTTGTGAGGGTCAATCACATACTGGAATTATATCACCAACCTCTATTAGTCATGTTGGAGATTGGTTGACAACCTCTACTAGTCATGTTGAAGACCAACAACCAACCATTGCAAGTCATGTTGGGGGCACAAATCTAGTCATTTCTAGTCACACTACACATACATCACAAACCTATGATATTCATGTTGAGGATTCATCACCAACCTCTGCCAGTCATGTTGGGGATTTTCTACTAGCCTCTACAGGTCATGCTGGGAGCATGCCACTAGCCACTGCAAGTCATTCTAGGGGCATTCACATGATTGAGAAGATTAGATGTGTAAGACGTAAGACCAAGTTCCTTTGTAGGCTTTGAAAAGGATATTACCTTACTCATTTGTGCCCTGCTACTACTGTGGTACAAGAAGTGTGGTCCTTTCCTGGGGGACATTTGGGTTCTGAGTCATATTTAGCTTCTCAACCTTCTTTGGTTGATACATCACTCATGCTGATGAAATATTCGGCTGACACCCCTCTTCCTTTAGAGGCTGATGCATTTCTTGACCTTGTTGTCTCCCATCCAGTTCAACCAATGGTCGTGTCGATGCAATCTTTGACCGACAACACTCTTGTTTTTGGGGGTGATGCACCTCTTGAACTTATTGTCTCACATCCTATTTAACCAATGGTTGAAGAACTGGTTGTGCCGATGCAATCTTCAGTCTATCTCACTCTTCTCTTAGAGAGTGAGAATCCTAAGGAAGTGACATTGCTGATGAAATATTTGGTCAATCCCACTCTTGTTTTGGAGGGTGATAAGTCCTTCGACCATGTCCTTAGCATCTCTAGATATGTACCTTCTTCACTAAGGATCATTCCACTCTCTTCGAGTATCCTCCCTCCAAGTCCCAGGGTGGTTTCCTTTGATTGGAATGATATTGTAGAGCCTTGACTTCCTTATTCTACACCCTTCTAGATAAGGGGCATTCTTTGATACATTGTAGATAAGGTAACCTCTCCAAGTATTTTATCCCCCCTCAACTTGGAGAGATTTGGGTTTTCCCAAGCTCATGTAAGCTATTCGTAATATAATGAAATTCCATAGAAATCCATCATGGGAGCCTTGGCCTCCCCCGTGACTTGTCTCCTATAATATCCCAAACGAGTCTGAGTTAATCTCTTTTTCGACTTGTCTAAAAAACAAAAAGATTGTTGAGTGATTTGTCCCTTTCACACTCATTAAATTGGATTGAAAAGGTCATGGATCTTATTTAAGATCTTTTCTGACCCATTCGCAAAAAGTGAAATATTGCCGAGTGAACTTGTCTCTTTCACACTCGTAAATTGTATTTGAAAAGACGTCTATTTGGCACAAGTTTATCCCATTTTCACACAAAGTAGACTAAAAGACATAAAAAAGGATATTTTTTGGCGTTAATCTATGATTGCATCTCATTCCCCTGCTTGTAGTTGTTAGTAACATTTCTTGTCTGAGGAATGAGAGCATTCAGGTCTACAAGTGGTGCGAGAAGCGCCTGAGCGCAGCATGGAAAAATCTCGTTTGTGGCTTCCAAGCGAGTAAGCGGGCAAAGATCATATTTTCAATGGTCAAGATCCATCCCTAGGAGCAAATTAGTGGTTGGAGGAAGATTACAGCTAGCAGAGCTGCGCTGGGGTTAGCACAATGGATAGCGCTCATATTGTGTGCAAGGAAGGATTGCATCCATCCATCCAGAGGACACGTGGCGTGAGATCTACTTGCGTTGATGTTTCAGCATTTGGGAGTTTGACGGGTGAAGGTTCCATGTCCTATATCTCGAAACCCCGAACGCTGAAAGTGCCTTTGAGAGAAAACACAGGGTCACAACCCGTGGTCACTTGGGAAATAAAGGAGCTATGCAAAAGGGGCCAAAGGCGTCGGGTTTAAGTCAGAGGGAGGCCTGTCACGACCTCCAGTTTCCATTGGACCTGACCTCGATCCTGGTCTTTGCTTGGAGTAAATGAAGGCAAGAAGGGGTGGTTAAAACCTCTCTTCATTCATTAAGTGTGAGGTATGGAGGGTCTGGCAAGCGGTCTGCATGAGAGGGTCTTGTGTACCCATTTTTCCAGAGAGGCCATGCCGAGTTCTCAACTGGATGGAGGAGGTATGCACATGATAGCTTGGCACTTAATGGCTCAACTACTCCCCTTCCAGGAGCCACACGTAGTTAAGATGGCATCTAACAAAGAATACCCATCAAAATTTGGCCGAAGGGACACCAAGCTTTGGGTGACTGAGCACGCTGATGTTAGGTGATTTTCTCTGAGTATATAAACTCAGTCTTCATATGTTGTAAGGCATCGATGGTTGAGCAAGGCTCCCGATTGTAAAGTTTTGATGAAGCGCTAGTTGCTCTGGTTAATGTATAAGGTATTTGAGATTTCTTACTTTATGGATGTGAGCTTCTTTCCATCTCTTTGTTTACCATGTTAGAAAAACTCGGAATTGGAGGATCCAGTCGAGTTGTATTTGTTATAGGATGATGTAGGTTGGATCATTGTAACAGTTACATTGTTTCTAATCGATTCTTGTGATTTTCTTAGCGCTGAACAAATTGGAATTGGAGGATCCTATCAAGTCACCCTTCAGCTCCTTGAGGCTCTGGACCAAGAGGATTTTGGCTTATGAGTTTTTCATCCTCAAGCTTCCAAGGGCCTGTCGCCCGAGTCAGTCTTGCTCACCCTTCTCACAAGTCTTCCATCTATCACCCTTTAATCTATTTACTGATGGAAGTTGGATCAAGACCTCCCTTGCTGTATACATACCAGGCTCGGTCTCCTGAGTTAAAGCTATATCTTCTTGAGTCTTTATCCATTTGATTACCCCATTAAACAAATCGTGACATAAAACTGATGGGTGTTGGGCTCTGCTCCTACAAGCAATCCAAGAGTGACTTCTGACGCTAACATTTCTGGCGCCGCTGCCGGGGACAAAGTTGAAAATTTTCCTCGGGATTGAACGACATTGAGCCTCTGATTCTGAAGGTGCATCAGGTATCAGAGCCTTTGAATATTGCTAATGTGCACCTGGAAACTCCATTGTGACGACTCCACTATGGCAAACCTGCTATGTTAATTGTGGCTTTCAGAGGTAGACACACGCGGTCTCATCCACAGCTGCCTCTAGCTACCCTGGAGACTGATCCAGAGGTGGTTCTTAGAAAAGGAAAAGCCTCTGAAGAAGAAACTTGCACCACCAAACCAAATAATCCACCATCTCCTTTTGTAGGAACTCCATTTTCTCCTCCTCAGTTTCTCAATAGACCTCTTTCTGAGGTTTCCCGTTTCCTGAATTTCGGGAGTGTTCCTGCTGAGTTTTCCCCTCCTGGTCTGGGATTGGAGGGAGAAATCCTTGTCACTCCCCTCTCCTCTAAAGCTATACCTTGGCGTAGACCCAGGACTACAGAAGATTTCCCCATTCCTGCACAAAGAGGAGAGTCTACTAACTTGAGCCTGTTAGCTTTCTCCTTAAATCCCCTTTTGTTTCCCATTCCACTCCGAGACTCATTCCTAGTAACTCCTGTGAGAAATCCTCCTCCAAGTTCTCCTCCACCTAATATTCCTATGGCTGGTGCTAATCCCCCTCTAAATAGAATGGAGGCCATAGTCCCTGCTGAAGATTACTTGAAGTATATGCCCAAGTTCGCTGGGGAAGGGGACATAACTGCGGAAGAGCACCTGACTTCTTTCTACAGTTATGCAAACAACTTGAACATTGAAAATGAAGATGTCTGGATGAGAGTCTTTGTCTAGATCCTGGATGGTGAGGTGAGAAAATGGTTTAGAGGACTGGCCCCCGGATCTATTGCTAGGATCGAAGCCCTGGATGGCGCTATCTTGAGGCAGTGGGGAGATAGGAAGGATTTCATGTATTACATGACAGAGTTCGGGTCTTTGAAGAAGATGGATGGAGAGTTCATCTCTGACTTCTCCAAGAGATTCAATAGGATGTATAATAAAATTCCTGCTGAAATCAAACCCTCAGAAGCCTCAGCCAAGATTTCTTATGCTAGTGCGTTTGGCCCCGATTTCTGTCTTTTATTGAGAGAAAGAAGAGCCACCTCCTTAGCTCAAATGCAAGATGGGGCCATAGAAGTGGAATCCAATGTATTAGCAGCTGATAGACTGAGGAGCAAGGCCAACGTAGACAGAAGAAAGGGAAGATTGGAAACCTCAACTTCTGGACCATCGATGCCCCACCCTCAAGTGGATGAACTGACCAAGATGGTGAAGTCTCTATCTGTAGGGATGGAGAGAATGAAAGTGGAGGGGAGGCAAGCATACAAGGGCCCTTAAAACACCAAAAATAAATGAGGTTTCAGGAGGCCAAGCAATATTAATTCCCTGACTGTGCAAAGAGAGAGGGGAAGAGACAGAGAAGACCAGAAAATTTAGGCCCCTTTTCAAAATAATTTCATGACCAAGGAAGAAGAAGGGGGAACATATGAGCTTAATCCTAAAATCCATTGCTTCGGAGACACTCCTCCTTTTCCTCATCTCACTCAATCAGCATACGAGGAGTCTCTCATGGACAGTCAGCTAAATGAACTGAGGAAGGGAGGCAAAGTTAGTGGTAGACAAGGCAGGTATGATCTGAGGTCTAAGAAAAAGATAGTAGCACCTGATGTTCCTGAGCAGTCCACTAGAACAAAGAAACCTGCTAATGAAGTAGCAAATAGTCACAGAGGTAAGAAGCCCCGACCCCTCTCTCCCATATTCCAGAGTCATGTTCCCGAAATAAGAGAAATCCCAAAGCTTACATCTTCTTTTAATTTCGAGCATGAAATTCAAAAGATCATAATCCCTGTGCCACTGACTGAATTGATTAAACATGAAGGGTTCAAGAAGCACTTCTCTGAGCTTTTACAGTCTGAGGTCTCATGCTCTCCCACAGACTCCATCAATTTGCAAGATGAAAATCCTGCAATTATTCTAGTTCCTATGGTAGAAGACAAGAATGACTCATCCCCTCCCTTCTACACTTCCCTGAACATACATGACAAGGTACTACACAACTGCTTGATGGATTCGGGGGCTTCTCACAACCTTATGCCCAAAATTGTCATGGAAGAGTTAGGGCTAGAAGTCACCCGAGCCTACCATGACCCCTATTCCTTTGACTCCAGAAAAGTTCAATGTCTAGGAGTGATCAAAGACCTGGTCGTAACCTTGTTTCAGTTGCCCATGAAAAGTGTTGTCATGGATATTGTAGTGGCTGATGTCCCCCCCAAGTTTGATATGTTGTTATCAAGATCTTGGATAAAAAGACTGGGGGGGAATTTGCAGATGGACCTCACATATGCTACTATCCCAGTGTTTGGAGGAGAACATAGGAGGCTATACAGAGAAGCTCAACTGGCCTATATAATCAGTGATGAGGCCAACCCTACCAACCATCCCATTTTTTCCTTGGACACTGATTTAGGTTCCAGTGTACTACAACTCACTAATGCTACCGAGCCTCTTCTAAAACTCAAAAAGCCGCCCATCACTTCCCATGAATTTCCTCTCTCCATCACCCCCGTATGGAAAATGTTCTTTGATGGAGCCTTTTCCAGGGAAGCTGCTGGTGCTAGGGTTTTTTTTGTGTCACCGATTCAGGAAACCATATCCCTATTATACAAACTAGAATTTGAATCTACCAACAATGTGGTAGAGTATGAAGCTCTTATCCTTGGATTAAGAGCCGCAAAGGAAATGGGAATTCAGGAAGTAGCAGTGTTTGGAGATGCAGAGTTGGTGGTCCAATAGATCAGAAACGCTTATCAAGCCAAGCATCCTCGACTCAGAAGCTACAGAAATGAGGTGTGGGATCTAGTTGACAATTTCTTCTTGGCATTCAACATTTCTTTTGTCACAAGAGAGAGGAACACAATGGTAGACTCCTTGGCTGCATCAGCAAGCAATTTCAAAATACCCTTGCCCCCCAAGTTCAGATATGATGTAGAGGTAAAATACAGGCCCTCCATACCTAACAACGTCAAACATTGGAAGGTATTTGAGGATGATCTGGAGATCAAGAAATTTTTGGAGACTGTCGAAGAATTTTCAGAAATGCATATCGACCAAGATTCTATCTCTGAAGAAGGGCTTGATGGGGGTAATTTTATGATTAAAATAGCAGAGCATAACATTGTGCAGCTCCCCATCAACCATATTCCAAGGGGACTGGTTCCTTTGGAAAGGATTTTTGATAGAAATGATGTGTCATTAAAAGGGGAAATCTCAGAGGATGACGCTGATACTATTCAGTGAAAAATTGGCACCGAGAGTGAGCCTAAGTTTGTCAAATTGTCAAGAAGTCTGAGAGAGGAGCAGAGGTTTGGGTACATTGGACTTTTGATCAAATTTGTTGATGTTTTTGCCTGGACCTACAAAGACCTCAAAAAATATGACACTTTTGTCATCGAGCATAAGATCCCATTAAAGGACGAGGCAAAGCCATTTAGGCAGAAGATGAGACAGATCAATCCTATGCTGCTGCCTATCATGGAGAGGGAAGTGAAGAAGATGATTCAAGCTCAAATCATTGTACCACTGAGATATTCAGAGTGGGTAGCCAACTTGGTACCAGTAAGGAAAAATAATGGAGAAATCAGACTCTGTGTAGACTTCAGAAACCTGAACAGGAGCTCACAAAAGGATAACTACCCCTTACCAAATATGGAACATATTCTGCAGAGGGTAACATGAGCATCCAGGATATCCATGATCGATGGTTTCTCTGGCTACAATCAAGTCTCTGTTCTACTTGAAGACAGGGAAAAGATGACATTTAACACTCCATGGGGCACATTCATGTATGCTAAGATTCCTTTTGGATTGATGAATGCAGGGGCAACGTTTCAATGTGCCATGGACATAGCTTTCATTCGGGAAAAGGATAAATTTGTGGTTGTCTATCTGGATGACATCACAGTATTTTCAAAATCTGATAAAGAACACTATGGTCATCTCAGGAAGGTTTTCCTGAAATGCAGGAATTTTGGCATTTCATTAAACCCCAAGAAATCTTTGTTCGCCATGCAGGAGGGAAAGTTACTAGGCCACATAGTATCAGTGGAAGGAGTCAAAATTGACCCTAGCAGAGTTGAGGCAATACAAGCATTATAAATCTTGAGGTCCAAGAAGGAGGTCCAATCTTTCCTTGGTAATATTAATTTTCTGAGGAGGTTTGTTCCTAACTTTGCTGAGGAGGTAAAACTTATAACAACCATGTTAAGGAAAAGAAATGAAGTAAAGTGGACTTATGAATCGCGACATTCCTTTGAGAAAATAAAGAAGGCCCTGACTCAAGCACATGTGCTTGTCAGTCCTGACTACTCAAAGGATTTCCTCATTTTCTACTTTGCCTCACCTGACACGGTAGCTACCGTCTTATTATAGACAAGCAAGTTCGGACTCGAACCACCTATTGCCTATTTTAGCCAAGCATTGAGGGATGCCAAAGTCAGGTATGACACTATGGAGAAGCAGGCCTACGCACTAGTAAGATCTCTCAAGGCATTTAGAATCTATGTCCTGCAGTCAAAAATCATAGCTTATGTCCCCTCAGTTGCTGTTAAAGACATTCTTATTTAGCCGGACATAGACGGGAGGAGGAGTAAGTGGATAGCCAAGATTCTTGAGTTTGACCTGGAAATAAAGCCTACCAACTTGATCAAAGGTCAAGGTTTAGCCAAGCTATTGGCTGAAGCCAATTGCCAAGTGTTGGGGGTAAGTTTCATCAACGAATGCTCAGGAATTCAGCAGGATCGGCTGTCTAACATGGACCCTCAAAGGGAGCCCCCATTGGCTCGTTGTCTTTGGTATAAGGATGTCATATACTTTCTGCAAGAGTTGCAGCCTCTAGACAGCCTGCAAAGAAACAAAGCAAGAGCTCTGAAGCTCAAGGCAGTCAGATACTGCCTTATCGATCAAATTTTATACTGGAAAGACCCCCTGGGGGTTCTTTTAAAATGCATGAATTCACAAGAGGCCGATATGATCATGGCTAAATTTCACAACAACCTATGTGGAGGACACCATTTCTGGAATGCCATAGCCCACAAAATTCTCAGAGCCGGGTACTACTGGCCCACCTTGTTCGCCGATGTCCATAGAAGAGTTAGAGCCTGTATCCAATGTCAAATATTTGCAAGGAAACAACAGCTCAAGTCCTTGACGCTAAATCCTGTGGTTGTTTTGGGACCTTTCCAGCAGTGGGGCCTAGATTTCATTGGAGAAATTCACCTCGCTTCCGGTGGGCGGCATAGATGGATCCTGACTGCTACAGATTTCTTTACCAAGTGGATTGAAGCTATCCCTACTAGGAGTTCTTCCCACAAGGTAATCATTGGGTTCCTGGAGGACCTCATCACAAGGTTCGGCTACCCAAGTAAGATTGTCACTGATAATTCAACCGCTTTCAGGTCTGAGCCATTAGACAAGTTCTGTGAGTAGTTCAGGATCAAACTGATTCACTCCATCCCGTATTATCCATAGGGAAATGGTTTAGCAGAATCCTCCAACAAAAGCTTGATAAGGATCATCAAAATATTGTTGGAAGACAACAAGAAGGCTTGGCATTCAAGATTAAATTTTTCTCTATGGGCCGATCAAATGGCCACGAAGAGATCTATCAACGTCTCTCCTTTCCAATTAGTCTATGGAACGGAGGCTATTTTCCCTTCTCATTTAGCCATTCCTATAGTAAAATTCCTCCAGGATCATCAAGAGGAGCCCGATGACATGATCAGAAGGATTCATCAGCTAGTGGAGGTCTAGCAGGCCAGGGAGCAGGCAATGGACAGAATTCAGGACCATCAGCAAAGGATCAAGCAAGTTTTCGATAAGAAGGCCAAGAAGGAAGAATTTCAGATAAGAGACCTGGTGCTGAAATGGGATGCTCCTAAACAAGATAAGGGCAAGCATGAAAAATTTGAATCCCTGTGGATCGGACCCTTCAAAATCTCAGAGGTTTTCTCAAATAGCACATATCGGCTGCAGGATTTGTAGGGTGATGAAGTTTTCAACAGCCCAGTAAATGGGCATTTTCTGAAGAAATGTTTTGTCTAAGCCTTCGATGGCTCCTTTGTTTGTAAATATTGTCCTTTTGGTTCCTTGTTTATTTTTAGTTTTTGGCTTAATAAATTACCCCATAGCCCAATAGCAAGGCGTCGAAACTGAAAAATGAGTCCTTAGAGCATCACAGGGACGACTATATCCCCCATGGAGCCTAATGTTAGTAACATTTCTCATTCGAGGCACGAGAGCGTTCAGGTATACAAGTGGTGCGAGAAGCACCTGAGCACAGCACAAAAAAAATCTTGTTTGTGGCTTCCAAGTGAGTAAGCGGGAAAAGATCATATTTTCAATGGTCAGGATCCATCCCTAGGAGCAGATCAACATTTGGCGGAAGATCGCAGCTAGTGGAGCTGCGCTGGGGTTAGGACAATGGATAGCGCTCATATTGTGTGCAAGGAAGGATTTCATTCATCTATCTAGAGGATGCGTGGCACGAGATCTAGTTGCATCGGTGTTTCGGCATTCGAGAGTTTGAAGGGTGAAGGTTCCATGTTGTCCTATATCTCGAAACCCCAAACGTTGAAAGTGCCTTTGAGAGAAAACATAGGGTCACAACTCGTGGTCACTTGGGAAAGAAAGGGGCTACACAAAAGGGGCCAAAGGCGTCGGGTTTCAGTCACAGGGAGGCCTGTCACGACCTCCAGTTGCCATTGGACCCAACCACGATCCTAGTCTTCACTTGGAGTAAATGAAGGCAAGAAGGGGTGGTTGAAACCTCTCTTCATTCATTAAGTGTGAGGTATGGAGGGTCTGGCATGCGGTCTGCTCGAGAGGGTCCTGTGTACCCATTTTTCCAAACAGCCCATGCCGATTTCTCGACTGGCCAGAGGAGGTCTACACATGCTAGCTCGACACTTAATGGCTCAGCTACTCCCTTTGCAGGAGCCACGCATAGTTAAGATGGCGTCTGACAAAGAATACCCATCAAAATTTGGCCGAAGGGACACCAAGCTTTGGGTGACTGAGCATGCCAATGTTAGGCAATTTTCTCTGAGTATATAAACTCAGTCTTTGTATGTTGTAAGGCATCGATGGTTGAGCAAGGCTCTTGATTGTAAAGTTTTGATGAAGCGCTAGTCGCTCTGGTTAATGTATAAGGCATTTGAGATTTCTTACTTTATGGATGTCAACTTATTTCCATCTCTTTTTTTACTGTGTTAGAACAACTCGGAATTGGAGGATCCATTCGAGTTGTATTTGTTATAGGATGATGTAGGTTGGATCACTATAATAGTTACATTGTTTCTAATCGATTCCTGTGATTCTCTTAGCGCTGAACGACTTGGAATTGGAGGATCCAATCAAGTCACCCTTCATCTCCTTGAGGCTCTGGACCAAGAGGATTTTGTCTTCTGAGTTTTTCATCCTCAAGCTTCCGAGGGCCTGTCGCCTGAGGTAGTCTTGCTCACCCTCCTCACAAGTCTTCCATCTATCACCCTTTAATCTATTTACTGACAGAAGTTGGATCAAGACCTCCCTTGCTGTATACATACCAGGCCCGGTCTTCTAAGTTAAAGCTATATCTTATTGAGTCTTTAACCATTTGATCACCCCATTAAACAAATCGTGACATAAAACTGATGGGTTTGGGCTTTTCTCCTGCAAGCAATCCAGGAGTGACTTCTGACGCTAATAGTAGTATTGAGCCTTTAGTCGGTTCTCACTTTGCGTTATAAACTATTTGCCTTAGCAGTTTTGCATCCTCAACCAAGCAGATCCTTGTTTATATCCTTCACAATTTGATACCCTATACCTAGGAGGGAACATTCCCCCGAGTGTCCATCTCCTGCATGCATCTCTTTGCATTGAGCATAGGTATGTTCNCTATGAAAAAAAAAAAAAAAGACGGGTGGTAAGGGAGTGTTATCTCATATTGGCAACAATCATGTCACCTCTGAATAGAGAAAAAAGTTATTGAGTCCATCTTGTCACCGTAATTTTGGGTTTAGTATGGCCTTAGGAAGATGATCTTGTTACTGAGTCTTCTCTACCGAATGGTTACCCTTGCAGTACCTATAGAGAGTTTCATTGATGCCTCTTGCATCTCATGGTTTCATCTTTTGGTCTATGCTGTCGAAGTCCTCTATATGTCTCATGCTCTTGTTCAAAGGAAGTATATCAGCCTGTGTCGGCCACTTCTCGGAAATCATGACTTTGCATGTCGGACATACCCTTAGTTTGTCTCAGAATCACATGATACTATAGTCCTATCATACACCCTGCCCCTACTTGCATCATTAGTAGGTAACCTTGAACCCAGTAGTCGACATTTCATCATTGGTCATTGACTCGGTGGTTTCCCTTGTGTTTGACGGCAAGACATATATACACACATTGGGATTCATGCAACATCTTGGATGCCATTAGCCTTATTGGTGTTTTCCTCACCTTTGTCATTAGTTTTCATTATTGGCTGCTATTCAGAGGGTCTTTTTCATGTACTACTTTCACTTGGAACACGCGAAAAATGCACCGAATCGTTGGTTCATGAACATGTTTTTTGTCCGATTTCCACCAAATCATGAAGCTCTTTATTTGTACCTCGTGCTAACTAATGAGAGATGCCTCAATGCCCTCCTTTCAGCGGGTCTCTTTCCATCAAATTCATCTCATTTGTTCTGGAAATGAGACCTAGAATATTATGTGTACCTTGAGGCTTGTAGTCATTAGTGGTAGGCTCTCTCACCATCGACAGTTGGGAATACATCAATGTCTCCTGATCGATGGATTCTTCAGGTGTTTGACACCAACTTTTTTATTCACACTTGTAAGAATGTATTCGGTGCCTTGATACATACTTTCATTATTGGTAGGTTGTCTCATGATTGTTAATGATATACCTCAATGACCAGTAATCAAATGATGTCTCATTATGTTCGACCTCAATTCCTTTATTCACATGATGTAAACTTGCACCCTTAGAGGATTGTGTATAAGACTTGAAGACATCACTATGTGGCCATATATTTCATGATTTGTTGCTTCCTTTTCATTGGACCAATACCTATATGACCTCAGTGATCATGGGAGATAAGATTGTACTCCATGGTATACAAATATCTTCCAATTGGTTTTGAGACTAGTTCTACTAGGCCTTGTTCATAACTATGACACCTATTCACATGTACCTGCATTTGTATTTCCCTATTCATGGCCACAGACACTTGTTTGGTATATTTTCACATGGATTTGCAATGTAATTTTATTGGCATCCATGTATGCAAAGTCAATGCAGAATGTAATGAACAACTAGTTTGTCTAGTTGGTCCCCTACTAGTCCACTTATAGGTTATTTATAATGTATTTCGGCCATCAAAGATACTCCTCTGACCTCACACATTAAGGGGCATCTGTTATAGCAAGATTTTTTTCACTCTATGCAATCTTGCATAAAAGGCCTTGTTCCATTTCCCTATGCAGGCTCATTATCCCTGTTTGTAAAATCCAGAGCCAAAAATACATATTTTTCCACATGTACGCATCTTTCCTACTATACAACATGCATATATGCAACCTACTCCACTACAACCCGCATACATCGGGAAGATCATGCTCCACTACAGGATGCTCCACTTCATCTCTTCCTTGAAGCTACAGAAGAGCATGTGCAAGGGATGTAAGATTTATATGATCCTTGAGTTAAACGAGAAGGGAGTAGTGGAAGTTCTAGAATACCTTCCGGTAGTGAGAGAGTTTGCGGATGTCTTTCCTGAGGAGTTACCTGGGATGCCACCAGAGAGGGAATTGGAATTTACCATATACCTAAAACCAGGGACTGAACCGATAGCAAGCACGTCTTATCGGATGTCGAACCCAGAGTTACAGGAGTTGAAAATGCAACTGAAGGAGTTGTTGGACCTAGGACTTATACGTCCAAGTGCGTCACCGTGGGGTGCGCATGTTCTTTTCATACAAAAGAAGGATAGGTCGTGGAGACTCTACATTGACTACCATCAATTGAACAAGGAAACGATCAAGAATCAGTATCCATTACCAAGGATTGATGATATGTTTGATCAGATGAAGGGTGCGATGGTGTTTTCAAAGATTGACTTGAGATTAGGGTATCACCAGCTACGGATCAAGGAGGATGACATCCCTAAGACTGACTTTAAGAAGAGGTTTGGACATTATGAGTTTACTAATTTACCTTTTGGACTGACAAACGCCCCTGGGGTATTTATGCGTTTGATGAATGGGGTGTTCCATGAATACTTGGACAAGTTCGTCCAAGTATTCATTGATGATTTTTTTATTTACTCTCGGACGATGGAGGAGCATGAGGAGCACTTCTTCTTAGTACTACAGTGTTTGTGAGAGAAAACATTGTATGGAAAATTTTCTAAATGCTCGTTTTATCAATCGAAGATTCACTACTTAGGGAATGTCATCTCCAGCAATGGTATCGTTGTGGATTTAGCAAAGGTCGAGGCTATTATGGAATGTCCTGTGTCGATGAATGTCCCGAAAGTGCGTAGCTTCATGGGTTTAGTGGGATACTATAAATGGTTCATCGAGGGGTTTTCGAAGATAGCAAATCTGATTATGGAATTGTAGAAGAAGAACATGAATTTTGTTTGGAACGAGAAATGCACAGAGGAATTTCAAAGGCTCAAGGATTTGTTGATGACATCACCTATACTGAAGGTCCCTGACATGGACGCAAACTTCTTGGTATGGTGACGCATCCAAGGAAGGCTTAGGAAGAGTTTTGATGCAAGACGGTCGAGTGATTGGTTACATCTCCAGAAAGTTGAGAAGGCATGAGGAGAACTATGCAACACATGATTTGGAGTTGTTATCCATTGTTTATGCCTTGATATTTTGGAGACACTACCTTATTGGACAAAAATTTGAACTAAAAACGGACCACTGTAGACTACAACACATCTTTACGCAAAGCGACTTGAACGCGCGACAACGATGTTGGTCAGAATTGCTTAGCGAGTATGATTTCGAGATTACTTACATAAATGGAACAATGAATAGAGTGGTAGATGCGTTGAGTCAGAGACCACGTATATTCTCGGTGATACCTCTTCAAACAAATCTATGTGAAAAGATTCTAACTTTACAACGCGACGATGATTGGTAGAAAGAGGTCAAGGATTTTATCAGACAAAACACAATGATGGTACCAAAATTTGCAGGGTTTAATATGGACGATGACGGACTATTGATATTTAAAATTCGAATTTATGTACTTCCCAACAACGAGTTGAGGACTTTGAGCCTAAACGAAGCTCACAGATCAATGTACATGGCTCATCCTGGACTCACGAAGATGAGGGAAAACCTTAAACCCTTTTTCTTCTAGAAAGGAATGAAGGCATACATAGTCAACTACGTGGCTAGATGTCTAGAATGTCAGCAGGTGAAGGCTAAGCATAGACATTCGGCAGGACCACTATAGAAACATGCTATTCCGGAATTGAAATGGGAGGTCATTTCGATGGATTTCATTGTTGGATTTCCATTGACGACAAGGATACATGACTCAATTCTTGTGGTAGTCGACACTTTGATGAAGAGTGCACATTTTATTCCTATGCGCATGATGTATCAAGCACCTGACATAGCTAGAGTTTTCATGAGTGAGATTGTGAGGCTACATGGCATTCCTAAGAGGATCGATGTTTACTAGACGATTTTGGACTAGTTTCCAAGAGGCCTTGGGAACACAAATTAACTTTGGTACGACATATCACCTAGAAACAGATGGGCAGACCAAGTGAATGAACCAAATATTGGAGGATATGTTGTGTATGTACATGAAGGACCAATAGAAGCGTTGGGGGGAATTATTGCCACTAGTAGAATTTTCATATAACAATAGTTATCAAAGCACCATTAAGATGGTTCCTTTCGAGTTTCTTTATAGGCGACCATGTCATATGCCTTTGAGTTGGGATTGGCTTGAGGACAGGGTCCTAATGTGACCTGAAGCGATCCAAGAAATGGAGTATCAAATGCAAACAATAATAAAAAGGATCAAGGAAGTGCATGATCGGAAGAAGAGTTATGTCGTTGTGCATCGTGTTGACTGTAGTTACGAAGTTGGTGATCAAGTATTCTTACGGGTGAAACCACATAGGAGTTCGATCAAGTTTGGAAAGGGTGATAAATTCTCACCTAGGTTCGTGGGACCTTTCAATATTGTGGAAAATAAGGGGCTGGTGGCCTATTGACTAGCCTTTCCTGATTCTTTGAGGCGTATGCATGATGTTTTTCATGTATCTATTTTGAGACATTATATTAGTGATCCTACACATGTTATTGACATGATTTCCTTCCAGGTATCTGATGAGGGTGCGCTCATGGCGGAGACAATCCTCATCCTAGACCATCGCATTCGACAACTATGATGTCTAACAATAGATTAGGTCAAGGTCTAGTGGGACACCTATAGTCCGCACTCGGCGACCTGGGAGGACGCATATGATATGCATCAGCTATTTCCATTTTTGTTTGATAGCTAGACCTATGATATTCTGATGCACTTTATTTCTGCACTTACATACTATTAAACTTTGGGACAAAGTTTAAAACAAAGGGGGGTGTATGTAACATCCCTCTCTTGCACGCACTAAGAAAACTTATTCTTTGAGGATACTTGTGTGCAAGTGATCCAGGTTATTATACTATTGGTCATTTTGATTATGATTATGAGATATTTTGGATTTGATGATATGTTGTTTTGTTGTATTTACATAGATAGGTGCTATTGATTGGGTTCTCCTGAGTGTGCAGGACTTTATACATTAAGGATGTAGAGGCATCGATGAAACCCCTTGAACTCTGGATCGAGTTAGGGAGTGGACTGTTAGGGTTTGAATGTTGTCGATGTGACATATGTACATATGATTAGATGTTATGAAGATTGATTATTATTGTTGACATGATTCGTTGATGGGTGCAGGCTAACGATAGCTTGCCGACCAAACTCACATTTGGAGTAGAGGGGTCACGCATGACAACCTGAGACATTGAGGGAGAGGTGTGGCAGCAGTCCCGCAACAACCTACTAGCACTCTCGCCGTGGCTCGAACTGTAGGTTAAGGATTACCTAGTTCGAGAATAACCACGATGTCATGAGGGAAGACTGTGATAGTCGCTCACGATGATTCTAAGGGGTGTGCAATAAGGTAGGGGCCTTATTCCTTAGAGGCCCTTAGTCTCCCACAAGATTACCTGGCGGAGTATTGACTCCAGGGGTTTGACATCTAGCAAATTTAGTTAAGAGGTGATTGGAACCCTTGGAGAATGTAGTGTGTCTTGAAGGGCACCTCACGCAAAGAAAAAGGAAAGAGGCGAGTGGCACCCTTAGAGCACGTAGTGCGTCCTGAAGGGAACATCGCGATTTTAACTATGATAAGTTAATAAACCTAGTGCCTAGAAAACTATGCCTCCTTAGGTCCTAATCGACCTTAAAATGAATTTTGTGATAAGTAAAGTTTAATGACTATTTTCCCCTTAAGAACTGTCGCCAAGCCTAGTGAATTGAAAACCTAGGTCTGAGTAGAATCTTAGAACAAAAATGAAAAAAAAAAAAAAACTGATTAGACATATAACCAGATTAAAGTGGAAATTTTAATTCCCTAAGGTTCTTTTTATAAAAAATTAATTCACTAAGGTCCTTTTTATAAAAAATTTCACTAAGTTCCTTTCTATAAAATTTTAATTCACTAAAGGTTCTTTTATAACTAATAAGAGAAATTCAAACTTTAATTATTAAAGTAAAAATTTTAATGGAGGATTAAATTCATAAAAAGAGTAAACGATTGTTTGTCTAAACTTGCTAATTCTGAACTTACTTAAAAAAAGAAAAAGAAAAGAGAAACTAAAAGAAAAAGGGAAACTTAAAGAAAAAGATGAATGTCTAACTTGGTAAGGAATCTAGCCTTTGGAACTTTCTATTTATGAACTCAACAAGGAATTAAGTAAGGTGTAAGTCATTTAAGAATTGTGAGGGAATAATGGGACACCAAGGATCATTTTTAGGAACGTTTTTTGGTGGGTGAGGGAAATAGACAAATTTAATTAATTAATAAAATTGATTTTCTAGTGCAACTAGGGGATCGGGCGACATGTGTACGGGGGAGGTTTTTCCTAATTAATTAAATAAAAAGACGAATCTATTGAGGTTTTGGGAAACTAATGACTAAGAAACTCTATAAAAGAGATGGCAGAGGAGGAGTATGGATCACATATAGATTTCATAACGTTACGATGCTGAAATTTTATCTTGACTGAACTTTCTCTTGTGGGAGTTGGGATACTTAGCTCGGGTAATGAGTGGTATCTCGATCGTGCGAGGCGAGCTGGGTGCTATAATTATCTGGTATTGTGTGTGTGGCCTATTTTTATCTTGGGGGTTTAGGGAGAAGAATATTACCCCTAGCGTTGGCTGGGAGGTACCGGCAAGGTCACATCAGTTGGAAAGCAGGAGCTAGATGGAGCGCGTGCAAGACAATGACTTTGGAGCATTCACAATTGGCTACGGTATGAATGTGAAAAATTGTATTAATTAATAGCTATCAATTTCCTGTTCATGCATTTCCTTATTGTCGAAATCTCGCTTGCATAAATGTTGTTAAAAGTAAAAGACTCATTTAGTTATACATAATAGTTTTTATCTGGGCGATACTGCACCGTGTGAATTTGCAAGAGGGTCTCTAAATTTTTGGTTCTGATCCTTGTTTTATTACTATGTTTTCTTATTCCTTGAATGTGTTTTTATTTTATTTTATTATTGGTTCTCCACGAAGAAGGTCTGGGTGCAGATTTGTGTCTTTATTTTATGTTATTATCCTTTCAGTTATTAGACCGTGCCTGAGCAGTCAGCCAGGAGCCGAATCGACTATATTTCACTCTGGTGTTAAAGATTTAGATTCAAATGCCCTGCTTTCATGTGCATGTATAATAAGTTAAGGATAATTTATCCGCCCATCCAATTCCTTACTGTGTATAGTGAAATTCATCCTTATTTCTCAGCCATATCCTAGTTCTTTTCCTCAAAAAATTCCTGTTACCCACCCAACAATGTATTGGGTTGATTCACTGTGTTTCTTTACTGTATTTTTACCTTTTGTGTGAATGAATTTTGTGCTTACTATATATGTATTCATTACTGGGTTCCCTATGATGTAATCTTCAAACACTTCTTAAATTTCTCTCCCTTTTCATTGCTTATTTCCATTATCTCCCTTTACACTTAAATGGAATTCAAATCAACGTTTGAGTTATTTTGCACAGTTAAACTTAAGTTGATATTCCTTTAATTCCTTAATGGCTTTGTATGATGGATGGAATCTTATTGTCTCTTGAGTTGATTGATATTGTTTAGTTCCTTCCCATGAAGATGCAATCTTTAGCTTGATATCCCTGCTTACTTCTTTGTAGAATACGATCCTATTCTATATCTTTAAAAATGAAGTGGAAATAGTATGAAGTCCTCATAATCGATTTATCATAGATGTATAAAAGGGGGATGTCTGAAAAATCATGGCTATGCATGGTAGATTTTGTATGATAATCGTGGATATCCTTATTTCTTTTGCGTTAACAATTCGTTGAAGTATTCTTATATATTCTGCGCAATAGACATTGATGTCATGGTTGTTGACACTAATTTGGTTATGGATTACACAACGATTTTTTTTTAACTGTTATATTCTTTATGTCCCTGCATAAATGCTCTGTATCTCCATCACAAATGTTCCTCCTATAGTCTGGGCAAATTCATGGGTATCCTCATAACTCTTGCGCTGGTTGTTATATTCTTTGTATCCCTGCATAAATTCTTTGTATATCAATCGCAAATGTTCCTCCTATAGTCTGGGTGAATTCATGGGTATCCTAATACCTTCTATGCTGGTTGTTTTATTATTTATATTTTCTGCACAAAGTCAGTATGGAAATCGTAGATATTTTTACATAATCTGTATGTCAAGTCATTGGAATTCTTTATATATTCGGGTTGGAAATCGTGATGTTCTTTATGTACACCGTGTATATTGTCCCTTTGACAGATATACCATGTAGGCAAATCAATGGAAAAGTATGTATTAAATTTTCTTTATATATATTGAAAATTTTGTATACATATAGTGTTGTATGGAAAGGTCTGTATACATATACCGTTCGTTATGTATACCCTGTAGGAAAATCAATGGAAAATTCTGTATTAAATTTTCTTTATATATATTAAATTTCTAAATAAACATAAATTATACAAAAACCTCTTGAAAAGGATACGACAATCACGCCTAGAACATCCAACCTTCACTTCAAGAATAAAACAATGAGAATGTTGCTTTGCTGTAACTGTCCCTTCAATTCTTCCAAGCCTTTGAAAACGCTGAGTGTCAGAGGAACGGTTTTTATTATCTAGCCGTTGATAGCGTAGAGTGTGTCTAAGGACTAGTAGGAATGATCTAAGTTGTTATTTTTCAGTCTTTTAAATTTTGCATCAATAGTTAATTTTTTTTATATACTAATTGTTTTATAGATCAACCCTTGACCTTTGCAACAATGAATAAATTGTTTTATATAGTGATATTTGATTATCAGTCTTATATATCAGTTCTTTACTTTGCCACAATAGATTAATTGCTTAAATGGTAATAGATGCAACAATAATGGATTAGTTGCTTGATTGCAATAGTATTAGAGTAATTGATGAATTGCAATGGTAATGGTTCCCACATTTGCACTTAGTCATAATGATTTAACAACTAGTGGGTTATGGTTTATTGTGTATTAGTTTAATGGTTTGCGCAAGATTAATGGTTGAGGGTTAATAGTTTAATATTTTTATTAGCTAAATTGTTTTATAGTTAAATAGTCAGTTGGTTACAGTGCGCCTTGTGCCTTAGTTGAACTGTAAATGATGGTTGGTCATATTTGTTACGTCACATCTGATTCCCTTGAAGGAAACCAAAAATCCTTCGGTTAGTTGTGCAATTTAAATTTGAATGATGTCACCTTGTGTCTTGTTAACTTGTTGATTGGGTGATGGGGTATAGTCTTCGTGTATTTATTGACAGATATTTTGGTCTTCTAGCGTGAGGGATTTTTCTTGGGTTAAAGGTTTAGATATGTTATATTGAGACATGGTCACTGTCACGCCTATCTCCTTGCGACGACATGATTCTTGATGAGGGGATCTTTGCGTGCCCTGATTGATAGATGTGAATGATAACCTGGACAGAGTCTTGTACCTCTCAATGTGGGCATATTGTTCATTGTAATGGATGTTGGTACTTGGATCTGTCATGCCTTATTGTGATCTGTTTTTATCACCGTAGAGGTTTTTGGTTACTGTTATAACCCTAATTTGCACCATACATGCTTACCTGGCATCAGGCCATCTCAGATTCCTTCTTTTCCAAAACAATGTTGAACAACTCTTTAAAAAACCTCTTTTATAAGGGCCCACGCACCCTACTCCATTACTGCACATGTGTACATGATAGCTGACCTAAAACAACCCGCGTGTACCTACAAAAGAACAAAAAAAGGAAAGCTTCCGATGAAACACACAGCTTTGGGTGAGTTAACTAAATCTTTCGTCCATGCATGGCCGAGGGTTTGTCCAAATACCTAGCTTCTTCTAGCCTATAAAAGAAGGGTTAGGGGTCCTATTTGGAGGAGGAGAATAATAGTGAAGAAACTCTACCCAATTGCACATTCCCATTGTCCCAAACCTTTATCCATCCTTGTGCAAAGAGAGATACAGAGAAAAGAAGTTGGAGGACATATGAAGAGGAGCCCAGGATCAGGTTCGTAGAGCGGTGGCCGGTCTTGACATTGTAAGTTTATTCATTAAAGTTAATAATAAATAAATGCTTTTCCCGTCCCACTATACGAGTTCTTCATAGTTTAGTGAATATATGTTTGAATGTCTAACCCATTAATCTGTAGAACAAATGCATGTAGAGTTTGTTGCTTATTTTATACGCAGGTCAGTCTTGGGAGGATAGTTGTTAATAAGTGATCAAGCATGAAGAAGGATCAACATCGAACATCTAGAACAAGGTATGTTCGTTTAACCATGTATTTTCTTAATAGAAATGGGGATTAGGTCTGGGACAATGGTAGAAAGTAGGATTCTTTCGGTCTTATCTGCATGCATAATATAACCCTAAGTGCTAGTCCGTAGGGGGATTTTCCACCACAACGGAATTGGTGACTATATTGGGGAAGTCTATAGGGTTCATGGGAATATTTTTGGGTATTTTTAAAAGACTGGTTTTCTTTCCTATTTTTTGAAGTTTCTGAAAAAGTTTGAGCTAACAGAGATTCTGGTCTTCCATATCAGTTGTCTCTATTTCTTTGCTTGATTGTATTTTTTTCAAGACCCACAGAGGTACACGCGGCCTGCAAAAGGTCTGTACACGTGTAACCATGCCCTACTTTCTTACAGACCACGTGTAAATGCTAGCTGAAGAAGTAACAATAGCGTGTATGATTCCAGAAATTTTTTGAGGCAGTCATCCTCTTCCCTGTCAGAATCAGTCATTCTAAGGGGTTTTCTGGAACTCTTTCTAGTCTTGGTTGTTTGTAGTCTATAGCTTAGGGTTCATCTCATATTGGTTTGTTTTACGAATTTTTCCTTACATTGTTTTCTTTTTTCTGTTAAAGAAAGTGTCTAAGCCTTCAAGAGATCCTGGTTCTTAGTATCAGTGGTCTCCTAATGGTTTGGATTTTCTGTTTTTATTTGTTTCAAAGTTTTAGAGATACACGTAGCCTGTATAAGGCTAGCATGCATGTACATTCCCTCTGGCTCTACACAACTCACGTGCACATGCTTACTGTTAAATTTTCAGAAGTGTGCTTGTGAAGGATAGTTTTTGTTGAGGGTGAGGCAGTCATCCTTTCCCTTGAAAAGAGTTATACCTCTCAGGTTTTTCGAATCTCTATCCTAGCAGTCAATAGCCTAGGGTTGATCTCAGCCATAGATTTCTTTTTTCATTTAAAAGTTTTCATCAAAATATTCTTTAGGGTTTTTAGACAAGTGTGAGAGTCCTTTTTTAAGTTGCTAGTGTGTGATTTCTTGAGGTGATTCTTTGCGATCTGCGATTAGGCTAGAATTTTTTCTTGGTTTTTGACTTGTTGATATTTTTCCTTTTTGCTTTGTGAGCATTCAAATATAAAAAAAATCTTTCATTTCTTTGTTTGGTTGAAAAGTGTTGTTTTTCATTAGTAACCAGGGAAAAGTCTTTGCTTTCATAAGTTATTGATAGTTTAATTAGATCGTAAGTAGATCGTAGTTGAGTGAAATCCTACTTTGAGTTTGATGTTCAAAATATCTTAGAAAATTTCTTTTAATTTTTTTTTTTTTTGAAAAGTTGTTGAAAATTTGCGTTAAGTGAAGGTTTTTGTTTCCAGCTTTCTGTTCATTTTTACTTTCATATTTCAAACATCACTAGTTTCACTTTCATACCCTTTTACATAAGACAAGCCATAAAATTAATGTTAAATCTAAAATTCATTAGACATTTATGTTTGTAGGGTTAACCAACTAGTTCAGGATTAGGGCCTTGGATTAGGTTGGAGAGGAAACTCTTCAAGGCCATTAAAATCAAACATTGGAGTCTGAGTTAGGGAGTGTCCAAGTCTAGTATCATGAAAGTTATCCGGGACCCCCCTCTAACACAGGGGATAAACATGACGTCGCGTACTAAAAGGTAGCGAAGATAACCCCTCCAAATCTGGACCAATCGTAGTGGGGAACACATATAGAGGGCTTGTCTTGGGATTCCATCGATTGCATTTTCCATGGAGCTTCGTGGGTCTTGAATCCATTCGAGGTCTTCAGTTTTATTCCAGACCACTTTCTCTCGATACCCTTGACAGGTTTCGAGCTTGATACCCTGTTCATTGTAGTCTACTCGACTTTCGACTGTACCCGCCTTGTGACTGTTCGCACACTGACAACCTAGTTTCCTATCTTTTTTAGGGACATACACGGGTGACTGTGGGGGTATACCACTGTACCTAGGAAAAACATCGAGCCACTCTTTGCAGAGTATACCTGGAGGGTTCTTCTGTGTTCGAGTTGCACTTGCACCGGTAAGTTGCTCTAGTGTTGGTTGTTGTAACTGTTCTTCCAATTAATTTAGTATTTACCTGTCTTATATTATAGGGACTTTTTTAGTGTGTGTTCTTTTTGAATGACTAGAATGCCCTGGAGTGTCTTTACTATTATCGTAAAAAATCAAAATATCATAGTCGTTGTGTCAATATTGTTGACGTTTCCTTTTAGCTTGTAGGCATGGTCTTGCTTGTGTCGTGCGGGTAGCCATTTTTATTGTCTATTGTATCACATGTTTTGTCCATTTGCATGATATGGTAGTGTGTTGGGTCATTGTTGTATGTTTCCTAATTTGCATGCAATGTGTTCGTCGTCAAGTTGTGTTGATTAATTGTTGTCATTGTTGCCTTCCTGCTTAAAAAAAAAAAAAAAAAATCTTTTGAGTTGCACCACATGTAGATGTAATGGCAGGGGTCGTCACATATTTCAAAAATAGGGGTAGGGGACAATCATTTTCTTCTTTGATAAATATGAGAATTAAAGGACATGAAATAAAAGATTAAACCGGTAACAGGAAATGTTATTGTTGATTTTTGGGATGCCTTTTCCTAGCTTCCCAACATTCATGAAAATTTATGTCCCTTTCAATTGCTTCCCAAGAGCATTCAAGTTCAACACGAGTACTAGAAATTTATAAAATAGTGTTAAATAAAGTTAAGGAAATGTTGGTCTGGTCATCAAGACCGTTTCCAATATTAGGTTGTCTCACAATGGGCATTTTCATGGAAATATCAGTCAAAGAGTGAATGGAAAAAACAGGAAAATAAAATATAATAATTATACAATCAACTGGAGAGATATGGAAATATCTCCCCAGTATGGCCTCCAAATAAATGTTGAGGAAAAGGTATGAAGAACCTTACTCAAACATTTTCAGATATTGCTAGGCCAAGGAAAGATAGTTGGGAATGTTACTCGGAGTTTATAGCCTTAAATTCAAAACAATCACATAATCCATAGGTAATATGTAAGAGGGACCAAAAATTATTTTATATATTATATGTAACTCTGCAAGAGAAAAAAAAACAAAAATATACATAAGTGTGTACATGTATAAGAGACAAGGATAAAAGTAAAATATGAAAAATATCATTAATATACACTGATCCAGGCGGATATCGGTGGCCACCCACCTTTTTTGACTGGCTCAAAACCATTTTCTGGCATTTTTGGCAAATTACTATTTTTAGCAGGTTTTAACGTCTGAGGCCATTTTGAGGGCCTAAATGAAGGATTTTTGAGATCGATTTTATTAATGATAGCCAAAGGTATAATTGAACCCCCAAAATTATTATCCTCGATGATACCTTTCCACTGATCTATCATATGCCTAAAACAGAGATCGTATGCAAAAGTTACGACCCCGGGAAGTTGATTTACTAACTTACCCAAACGAGATCCACATGAATTTTGGCACTTCATCTCCTAGGGTTAGGTTTTTGGATGTCTAGGGGTTTTGGAATTCCCTCTTATTGTAAAAAATGACTTTGGAGCCTCATTGTAATCATCTTCTTGCGAATGCGAGTAGCCGTCACATCTCTTCTGAGAGATAAGCTGCGACCATTCTAGCGAGTCTTTCACTCTGTATTATTACAGTCTCTGTACATTTATTTCATTAATAGAAATTGTGTATTCCTGTATATCTGTGTTTATGGTTGAATATATATTACATTTTTGTTATATTATTGAATATCTGTGATATCTTTGTGCATTTATTTATTATATCTCCAATCTCATTTCGTGCCGAAAATAATCTGGATCAGTGGTATCAGAGCAACCTGCTCTTGATCGTTTTTTTCAGTGCATGTCCCCGATGAGGTCCGAGTATAGAAAGTTGGGTCTCAATCTTGTCTCTCTTGAAGAAAATCTCTCTCGCACACCCAAGAAACCCTCAATGGCAGAAGAAAAGAAAAAATGGTGTAGCAAATGATCCTATCAATCTGTTGCTTGAGCAAGCTCTCATGCGACAGAGGGATGAAATGATGGAGATTTTTTCCCACATCCTTCAACGACTGATGATAACAGTGAGAACATCTTCATCAAGTGGCCACCTCTCCTTTCAAGGTACAAGTTAATTTTGATATTCCTATATTTGAAGGACAGATAGATGCAGAAGCCCTAGAAAAATGGTTAACTCTGCTAAAAGGTTATTTCTATGTTCACAATTTTTCTGACAAAGAAAAGATCACCTTTGCACTCCTTAAATCTCTCCCTCATGTCAAATGTTGGTGGGAAACTTACTAGGAGAAAAGTTTCACAGAGGAGTCTAGAATATACGGGGTCGATCCCACTTAGGATTTTTTTGTGGATGCGGTAAAGGAACAGTATTACCCCATTAGCAACTATGAGGACCAGTACATGAGATGGACCACATTGTGGAAAGAGAGGGGATAAGAAGTTTTGGATTTCACCAATACCTTCCATACCTTGCGCACCAAGATGGGTATCAAAGACTCTGAGCAACATTTGGTTTTGAAATACCATGGGGCTCTACACAGATACATCCAGACTGAAATGGATTTTTTGGACATTTCATCACTCGGTGCTGCTTATCGATATGTTGTTAAAATCGAGCAAATATTTAAGCACTAGAACAAATGGGAGTTTGGGTCTGTAAATCTGCAACAAACAATGTATGACAAAGACGACCCTAACAAACAGTCTCTTGAAAACCAATCCAAGACACAGGAAAAGAAGGGTCATGGGAAGACAAAGAAGGACACTTGAAAATGGTGCAAGTTCCACAAAAGCCCTTGGCACAACACCAATGAATGTCGCTCAAAACAGTCATTGGTGGTTGAGATCAAAGAGAAAGAGCCGAACCTTGATTCAGAATCTGATTCTAAAAATAATGGTAAAGGACAGATCATTGACATGGACCCCACTGCTATTGTCGCAACCGCAACAATTCAACCATAAGAACCAACAGATCCTGAAGAAGGCGAGCACATTTTTCATTCACAAATGTGGGTGAAGGGGACCCCGCTGCATTTTATTGTTGACAGCAGAAGCCAGAATAACCTCATCTCAGCAGAGGTCGTCAAATAGTTGGGATTTTTGAAAACACCACACCCACAACCATACAACATTGAGTGGCTTCGCCAAGGACGAGATCTCCATGTCAGCCAACAATGTCGATTGTCATATGCAATCCAACACTTCAAGGATGAGGTATTATG